>VDFB02006010.1:0-28586 GCA_007258455.2 Sequoia sempervirens | reverse complement strand
TTACACTTTCAATTGGGAATGATTTGTAACATCCCTCTTCGACCAACCAACCTTGAATATGGTAGATTCTTCCCTCTTCTCCTTCAAATTCACCCATTCTTCATTCAATCCATCTCTTTTTGCACTCTCAATCACCTCAACTTCATTCTCTTTGCATTCTTCACTCTTTAGCAACACTTTAGCACTCCATTACAACATCAACAACACTCCTTCAACTCCACAAAGCAAGTGTGAAGAAAGCCATTAGTAGCATGGGCTCGGGGTCTTGCGAGACTCCCCTTTCCAAGTTTGTATTCTCCTCCATTAGCTAGTGATATTTTGGGTGGAGGTGGTAATGTTTCACTCCTATCCTTTGTAATTTGGTTGAGTAGCACTTTACTATTTTGTAGTGTTTATTGTATCATCTACTTTCTTTACTTCTTTATCATATATTTATCTCTTGTTGCTATTTGGTTGTCTGTGGAGGTAGAAACACCAAAATGGGGGTCTGACTAAGGCAGACCCCTATACAGCCCCAAAAAAATTCCCCTTGTTTCTTGTGTGTAGGTGAGAGAATGTGTGGAGCTAGTTGGTGAACGTGCATCCTTGTGAGATCATCTTTGTCACCCTAGTTCTCATCTACTTGTTTTATCACTTTAGTTTCTATTTCCTATATCTCCTTTTTTTTGTTTACCGTCAAGATTAGCTAGCTAGGCTATAAGTTTATTTTTGAGTAGTTTATATTGTGTTTACTATTTTTTGATTGTACGGATGCTAGTGCACCCAAGAGACGACAGTGTGTTGCACTAACGTCCTAGAACTGTGTTGTCGTCCTCAAATAGAGAACCATCTAGGGCATAGTACTGACTTCAAAAACTAGCTCGCATAGCCTAAACTTAAGTTTAGATCTGTACAATGATTAAAGTCCATTATAGTCCTCATCATTCTCAATTCTTGTCCTAAAACATCCCTTTAGAGTGAGGTAAGTTAGGTCAGCCCTCCTCTCTCGGCTCTTCGTGACTTGGAGCCTTAACGTGGTTGGTCCCCCTCTCTTACACAAGTTAGTCCATGTCTAGTGGACCTAGGGAAATATCATGGTGGAATATTATGAATTACCTATAAAATTTACCTAACCTATTCAAGAGGTTAAGGTTGTTAGGATTTTTTGGTAGAACATAGAGTTTAAATTACTAAGTATAATGCAAAATTAAATGAGACATAATAGAGAATGGAATTCACAGAGATAGAAGACAATAGTTTTTACATGGTTCACCCTTTGGGCTACATCTAAAAACAATAGTCTAGTTTTTATGAAACTTCGAACAAAATGCAATTACAAGAAACTAACAACAATATGCTGTAACGTGCAACCTCAATTTCTCATTTTTTTCTCTGGTAAAAATCCTAGCCTCTTTATTGTGTTTCTTCACTAAAATAATGACTATTCACATTCCATTGCATGTTGTTTTCTATGTGCTTCTTCAACTTCACACGCTTGTGATAGTTTGCCTTCAATTTGTCACAAGAAAACTATCATGATTTGACAGTTATTAAGCTGATTTACATTGAGAATTAATTATTATTTGTTTATTAATTAATTAATTTGGGGGAAACCGTGTTGGTTAAAGTGACCAAAATATTAATCAAGAGCATGATTGGGCTACATATACCAACAAAGGCCTTATGTGTTATAATTTCCCTTGTGATGTGGATTCATTTTGTAATGTACAATTTATGTTGTCTTGTGTAGTGTTTTGTATTATGTGTCATGTTAATTTTGTATGTGAATGTCATGAGAGGGTAATGGTCCTTTATGTGTCAAACCTAATTCTACTTTAATTCCAAATTTTAAAATTGATTTAACTTGTCAAGTTCATGTTGTTAATGTTCCTTATTTTTGTAAACTTAAAATTTATTTTTCATGACTTATGAACCCCTTTTTGGAGCCATTTTGCATAGTGAGGAGATTCAATTTTTTTTGGTCAAAGATGCTAACAAATATGCCTAAGAAGCCTTCACACCAGAAGTGTACAAGGTTGAGGTAGTGGGATGGAGGATCAATTGTGGATGTGACACTTGTCACCTTCACAATTAAAGATGAAAGCATTAGGGTTCTATTTTTTAGTTTCCTCTTTGTGTAGGAAAAGCCTTGGGATTAATTCATTCTTCTTGTTTTTGTTTTTTTCAAGTTGGTGTGGGGTGGAAAAAAGGGGCTTGTGTGAAGAAAGACTTGAAGAATTTCTTGTGGATTTATTCAACTTTCTTGTCAATTTTTGAAGGATAACCATGTTGGTTCCTTATTCCTTGTGTTACTTTATGAAAATAATGTGTAAACATGATTGTGGTGAAAATTCATGTTTCTTTTTGCTATTAATTTTTATCGTGTTGTGTATTCCTTGTTGTGGCAGAAGTATGTCTTCCATTTTGGGAGTATACTTATTATGTGGGGTTTGAGTGAGATATTTGTCCTTGAGGGAAACAAATTGAAGGGTAATAGTAACCATTTTTATATTCATGGAACTTATGTCATATTTTTTGTGTGGAGAATCTAGCTATGCAAGTTGAAAATTTAGGAGTTGTATGTAGAGAATTTGGGAGACAATGGTTGGTTATACATGATAAAGTTTTGGTTAGTACTCCCTAAATTAGATGTTGTTGAACAACTAAAATACTGAGAGGGGGGGTGAATCAGTATTCATCAAAATTCATCAACTTAAACATGGATTTAAAGCATCTCATCAAACTTGTAGAAATGGAAAAGAATAATTAAAGAATTTTCATCACATCAATATACACAAAACACTAGATTTATGTGGGAAACCCTTGGAAAGGAAAAACGATTGTGAGGATTAGCTCATAACATATTATAACTAGATACAATGGATTATGGAATGGAGGATTCATTGTCCAAGGACTCACTATCCAAAAAGAAAGGCTCAATGCCAAGGGTTCACTGCCCAAAGGACTCATTTTCCATAATAGAAAAAAGAATAGAAGAATGGCTCACTACCAAATTTTCAACTACTAACAATGCATCTATAAAATGTTGAAGATACAATTCTAATTAAGATCAAAAAACTGAATTTACACACTTCATGCTTCACCACTATCACCTTTTGTACTTCACTCTACATCACATCTCACACACAATCTCTACACCGCACCTTCAAACACTAAATCAACCTCCTATATGTACATACATTTTTAGCAAACAAACATATCATCTATTACGTCGGCCTAATTAGATGAAATGTGTAACACCATAACCTGTCAGCTCAAAACTCTAACCCACATAACTTACGAAAGAACCAAAATGTGTTCTTCACCAAAATAGGTCGACATGACCTATAATTACTCCCATAATTCCTCTCCTTTCATAATTCAACTTTGCACAACCCCAAAAATCTTAGGTTGGCATCACACAACAAAATTCGTGAAGCAATAGTTGAGTGAACCAACTTTTCATCCAAAACTCAACACATGAACCACCAAATCACTTGCCACTTGGAGTGCATACACTTTTGAAATCCTCAAGCACTTCCTTAAAACCACACAACATAATAATCATCTGTGGTGGAATGCAAAGCATTCCAATATGCACTCTACTCTCGTAGCTTTGCTTCTACTAAGCCTGACACTTTGTCATCGGTATCTTTAGCTGTGAAAGACATGCAACCCTGAAACTTCAGATATAGATACATTCAATACATACCATTATTACCTAAGAATTACATGGCAATATTTTACAATGAAGACCACAAAATAGTTTCTATGTTACTTACTATTCCAGTCTAGGAGTTAGGTAATTTTTACCAAAACACTTGGCCTTCTTTGCACCAACACTTCTACAATGGGTTTCCATCAATGACAATGCCATATACCAACATGCTCATGTTTCCAACAATATCCCCCTTTTTCATTCATGCCAACACACTCTTCCAAAAACACTCCCCATTTGACATCAAGGGAAAAGGGTACCAAAAATATACTTCTCTTCTTTACTCCCCCTTACTAATTTATTTACATGAGAGTAGCTCCCCCTATTTGCTTCACGCCCACTTTCTATATTATCTGTCACCAAAAAGGAAAAAATTACTAAATTTGCATATGTACATTGAAATTAGAAAATTGCATGTACACCTTAACTAGATGAGGGTAAAATACTCTTATAAGACACCTTCAATTTTGCAAGTTATGCCTCCCAATCCTTCTTTGCAACCTCCCAATCCTTCTTGTAAAAGGAAAGCATATGGCACTAACTTTTAAATTGAACATGGAGGTCTTCTCCTTCTTCCAAAGAACTAGGAACTAGATTCTTTTTCACAATCTTCTCACCATCAGCTAAAAATTCAATAAAAGATGTACTTTTGAGACTTACCATGTCACATATCTTATTGTACTCCTTTATGATTTTCTCTTTCTGTTCCTGCAATAGAAAGAATTGACTATGTATATTTTCAATGACTACTCTTGTAGCTACATCTGCACCACACACTAGATCATAAACACTCAAGGATTGAACAATTTGAGACTTAATTGAGTCCATATAATCCTTAATGCTCCTTGTATAAATTTTCCACTTCAAACAAACTTGAAATATTTGTTTGGCTTCCTCCAAATACTTCTTAACATCCTCCAAGTTGCCTTGCAACTTGGTATGTGCAGTACTACACTTATCATAAACATCAGCTAGCCTTTTATCATTGATTTTTTTTTCCATTTCATTTTATATCTTCTCTTCCAAACTAGTAGAATAATCCATAAAGGAATCTAACAATAACTTCAATTGTTGCACACTGGATAAAGAATTGTCAATAAAAATTCCTAGAAGTCCTTTTGTAATACCTTCACAGCTTCATCCACCAACTCAGTACTCTTTCGGTGAGTTTGAAGAATCTTCTTTCTCATGGAGGCGTGAAAAAAATCACCAAGCTATAACTTACATAGATTGGAAATCTTAGCCAAGTCCACTTGACATTGTTGCATACGAATCTCTAGTAGTTGTGTAGACACCACTGGCTGAAATTGTAATTGCATATCCAAGAGATATTTCAGTGAATCTCCAAAGAGTCCAAAGGATTCACAACCTATTTAGTAATTTAATCCGCATGAGTATCACTCTTCTCATTCTCTCTACTACCAAAGCACTCTTCTATAATATCCTCATCTTCTGAAGGAAAATTTGGTTCTTTTTGTGATCCAGTCTTCTCTAGAACTCCTTGTTCAACTTCTTTGTTTTGCTCAGTAGTTATCTCTACATCTGAAGGAGTGTTGTCTACCAACATTTCTTCTTGTTGATACTCATGTTTCTCTTGACTTGCTCATTTATTTTCAAGAGAGGTGTATCTTGTTGCATTTGATCTTCAGCCTCCAAAGGAGTGGTTTCCTTATTTACAGGCACAAATTTCTTCATTTATAAAATAATCTTGGTTGCTATCTCCTCTATTGCCTCTCCATCATCTTGATTTATTTTTACTCCTTCCCCATTAGGTTATTTACCATGTGTTTGGTCCTGAATTATTTTTCTTGTAATTTATAAAATTGATAAGGGCCACACCGCTTGAAACCCTCACAAATCACAACAATAAATACCAACAAAGAAGATGCAAGAAAAAAAATAACTCACTTACAATTAATTTTAGAAAATGAAATTATAGATTCAAAACTTACAATGCTATAGCCTCATGGGATTGATTCATTAAAACAAAGTCAACTCTAAAAAAAAAAATTATTCGAAGCCACAATCTACACTAATGGAGATACCTTCTACAACCCCCACTTAACCCTTTTTAATTTTACCCAATAACTGCCCTAGAATGTTCTAGAAAGTGTAACTTTCCCTTTTGTTTTGGTGCCAAAAGTATCGCTGTTTGATTTCTTGCCTAGGAAGATATTTTAATGAAATTCACTTTTTAGTGGGGCAGCTTCATGAGGCCATAACTTTTGATCCAAGTGTTTGAATTGCTATTTTAATATATCATTGGAAAGCTCTCGAAGATATCTACAACAATTAAACCATCGAATATTGTTTCATCCACTTTTTGAGCTGTTTCAAGGCCTCTAAGGTTTTCATATTTCAATTTGAAGCTGCATTGGATAAATTTCTTGGGACAAAAACTCTAATATCTCCCAAAGCGCATAAGCTATTGAGATGATTCTTTCACCACCAAAAATATTTTTCAGGTCTACTCCTTGGGGTAAATTTTTAGGTCCATACAAGCCCATTTAGGCCGACTTACAAAAACTAGTAAGTGTCTATTTTTCACCTTTTCTGAATTCTGACTGGTTGACACCCCTTAAGTGTCATCATGGGCTCAAAAAAATTAAAGAAAATAAGGAAAAATATTTTATTTTGGGTGATGCAAGATTTCCTTACACCATTGGATGCTTCTACATCAAAAATCTTATTCTTTCTTCATTAGTAAGGGTTACTCCAATTTTCTCTAGGGAATTTTTTCTTATCTTTTCTTCTTTCATCATAGCTTCTTGTCTATTGGAACTAAGTGAATCTGCAAGACTCACCAAGAGTTGGTTATGAATATCACCTAGATTCACATCAAAGGTTATCAAATTCATCTCTATTGCCTTCACTCTGCTCTCCACTTCAAATGCTCAAACACAAATAACTTTTGAATATGCATAATGAAATATAAACCCTTTTCTAGTGACATAATATACACATTAATTGAAGCAGAGGAAGTTAGGTCAAAAAGTTAGTGAACCCTCTTTGTGATATCACAAACACTCCCAATCACTCTACAAATCTCTACAATAAGATATTTCTCACAGAAGATTTTACCAACATATCAGGCATATCAATCTACACATGCACCAGTATGTTGAAGACATCACCATCTCACCTTTGGTAGGGGGGCTAGAACGTTTTCTGCTAAAACTCCCCCTGAGCCATTGCTCTCTATCTAGTTTCTAGAGGAAACACCTACACTAGTATTTGACACAGACTCGTTCTTCACCTCATTCTCTTCCTTTTTATTCCACATCTTGTTCATCTACTTTGTTAGTTCAATCAGATCAACCTTCTTTACCAAATCAATCTTCTCTTGTGAAGTAGAGGCTTCACATTCTTTCCTCTGTAAAACATAGCCAAGTGTCCTAGTTTTTTACATTTATAGCATATGACACCTTGTTGCAGAGAAAAATTACTTCTTAACATTTTAGATCTACATTCATAAGACTTATGTCCAAACCCATTACATGTATAAAAATAACCATTGAATGATTGAAGCATCATACCATTATTGTAACCATTCATCACTAGCTTCTGCATTCACTAGCCTTATGACTAAATCTATTACATGTTAGGGATATTGCATCATTTATAGGATGCATCTAATAATTATTTATTAGGTTTTTTAATAGGTTATTATATTGATGGTACAAATATTTGTTTATATTGAGTTTTTAAAACAACTCAATATAATTAGGGAGGTTGTTTAGAAAGTTTCTTTAGAAATAGGATTTGTGAATCCTATAAATATGCAAGTGTTATTGAATGAAAATGAGGAGAAAGAAGCATTTTTTTTTGTGAAAAAAATTATTTGGCTTTTATGAATCCACCCATATTTCTTATATGGTATTAGATCATCAATGAAAATGGGCTATACATTTCTTTTGTTGGTTGAAAAGAGACACCATGATATTGTTTCTAGTTCTACTTGAGCACCATTCTATTTGTTGGTATGTTGTGTTGATGAGTTTTTTAATCAATCTAACATAGTTTTTGTTGGGATTATGGAAGCCTTGCAACATGAGCATGAAGTATGGATGATTTTTTTTGGTTGTTCCTATTCATTCATGTCAACATGGTGATAACTATATGAGAACTCTACTCGGTTTACCGAAAGTTATTCTTTGTTGGTAATGCCTTTTTGTGATGGATTAGTGTGTTGGTATTTGAGTTTGAAATTCATCGCAAGATCTGATACGACTCTAATCTCTTAACCATGTTATTATAAATCATTCAAAAAGCTATATCCTAGATATTGAGATGTTTTTGGTTGTGCGCATAAAGTTATCTCTGATAGAGTTTAACTTTGTATTCTACTGTTGTTCCTTGCTTGGTATACTATGTGGGAGACTTTGTATTTTATTAAGGTGAACACTCTTATGCTACGGTTTTTTCGGTAGTCTCTATGTTGGTGGTATGGTGGGAAATTAATGTGTTCTCAGATCTAGAAGGTTTTTTATTTGAGGATTATTTGTTGGTTTGGAGAACTATGTTCTATTCTTAGCTGACTTAGCATATGCAATAAATTATGGAGATGGATGTTAGCCAACTTGGTACAATGCACTACATGGATAAAATATTTAAATCATATATAGTGCCGACAAAGAGAGTTTTGATTATTTTGTTTTCATCAAATTAGGCTGACCTAATTGATGAATAATATATACTTGTATATATAAGATGCATTGTGAGAGAGTATGAGAAGGTGAAGTGTGGAGGTGAAGTGTGAAGTGAGTGAAAATGTGTGTGGAAGAAAGGTCTAAGCCTAAATGCTTTATTAGTTGTGGATCAGTGGGGCTTTGTTGAGCGACTATTGTGTGAGGCAATAGAGTGACTATTATGTGAGGCAATACTTTATATTCTAAGCTTCATTGGAACTCAATCCTGCACACTAAAGGTGTATTCTATCAGTTCAATCTTTTGGAAGTGAGCCACTATCTTTGTATCTTGGTGGTTAGCCATCTTTTGTACTCAAGTAGTGAGCCTTTTTAAGGATAGTGAGTCCTGGTAGTGAGCCATATAATATTTTATATTGGGGTATAATATATTGTGAGTTAACCCTCACCGTGGTTTTTCCCTTTTTTGGATTTTCCACATAAAAATTATGGTGTTCATGTGTATGGTTGCATTGATTTGTTTTTATGTTCCTTCTTTCCGATTCAGTCAAAATTGTGATAATGATTAGATGTATTTTATTAGGGTTTTGTAAAATACTGATTCACCCCCCTTCTTAGTATTCTGGATGTTCAACAATTGGTATCAAATCTTGACTCCTCAGAAGAAGCCTAATAGCTTGAGGAAGGTCCCAAAATTTGAGTATAAGAAATAATTTCCTTCGAAAATGGTCTCTACTAGATATTCAAAAGAAATAGAAGATCTGAAGGACAAGTTGATGAAAGTGAATGAGTATATTGAAAAGATAGAAAGTAGAAGTGTTGAAGCATGTGATCTATTAGTTAAGGCAAGTGAAATTATCTCTAGCCTACTACAACAATTGGATAAGAAGAAAAGAACTGAAGAATTTCAAGATAATGAAATTCAAAGGAAGATGGATGAATGCATAAATCTTGAGGAAGAAGTAGAAATATTGAGATATGATCTAAAAAAGGAAAGAATTTAAAAAAAAAAATCAAGATAAGCACAACAATGCTTGATGAATTGATTACTTCTCAAAGATCGACAATGGATAAGAGTGGTTTAGGGTTTGAGGAAGGTCAAAGTTCTAAGTGAAGAAATCAACTGGTAAGAAGACTCGGTGCAAAGATGGACAAATCAAGGATCTAAGAAATAATTTAGGAAGAACTCCTTTCAAATGACATGATGCTAAGAGGTTTTATCTTTCCATGGTGTTTGTTATTCCTACAAGAAATTTGGTCATAAGGCAAAGGAATGCAAAAGTAAAATGAATGTTTCTTTATCATTCTCCATAAAATTTCTTAAGTGTAAGAAGATTGGATATAAAGTTAGTCTGTTGAAAAAAAGAGACAATGGAAAGAAGAATGATGTTTGTTGTAAGTGTAGCAATCTAGAACACCTTGTTAATAACTACAAAAAGAATAATTATTTGGCGAAGAAGCATGATCAAATCATTGATCCAGAAGAAGGAAGAAAGGAAATGAAAAGGATTTGGAGAAAGGAAGGAAAGCAAGTTGAATCAAAATTATCAGTCTTATCTATGCAATTCTTTGGTGTAGATACTCTTGATAATTTTTGAGTCATGCAGTGGCTAAGAAGAAGCAATTATCAGAAAATCTAATAAACCCCCTCATCAATACTTGTGTCACATCATGATAGAAATATATTTAATGTGGCAACAAAATTAAGGTATTTTCCCAATCACATGTGTGAAGGATGAAGTTTGCAAAATTTTAAAGAATGGAGGCGTACACAATTCTCGAGGTAATCTACATGCAAGTTGAAGCATTTATTGCAAAATCATTCGGGATGGAAGAAATAAATTCAGATAATTCAAAAGGCTTATATATTTTTGAAGAAGCGTGCAAAGGAAGCTTGGAGAGAAATTTAGAGTTTCAAGGTTTGAAGAAGAGGTCAAGTGAATTCAAAGTGAGCTCTGGAAGCAGGATATTTATACATTTCTTGTTGGAATTTACAAACGTATTATTTGCACAATCATTCATTTTTATTGCTATGGATAATTCAAAGGTTGTGAATAGTGTGGATAGAGTGCAAGATAATTTGAAGAGATATTTGAGGAATGTGTCAGAAGAGTCTATTGGTGCATTTTCTCGCATCCCTCTAAGAGTGTTTCCTATAGAAGATGTCTATGCATTTGTTTATAGTAAAATAGAAGAAATGTCAATAGTTCAGTTGAGCATGCTATGGGAAAGTGAATTGGAAGAGAGCCATGATGCCTATAGAGTGTTAGTTGATAAAAAGTTGGATGTTTGTCTAGGAAAGTCCCTTTGTTTGAATTTGAGAAGAAGTATATTTGAATAGTTCTGAGCAAAATTCATGATGAATCTTTGTGGATTAATGAGGCACATTTGATTACCAAAGAAGCTATTAGAGTTGTAACTAGTTTTTGTTCCTCCAAACCAGTTCCCAATCAGAAGGCTATGGATGAGCAAGAGATAATTGAGGTTACCAGTGCAAATCTTAAAGGGAAAGAGGTTGATTTGAGATCAATTATTGATCTTGTAATAAGGTATGTTGCTATGGTCATCGGTTATAAAGTTTGTATCCCTAGCAATGACCTCATAGTTTCTATTGTTGTTGTACATACTATTGTTGATATGGTTAAAAGAGGTATGGATTATCACTTGTGTGAATTACTTTGTACACACCTTTTGAAGAATTTAAATGAAATCAAGAAGAGTAAGAAGAGTATATTTTGGTATGTCGATTTGGTTTTCTATTTACTCTTTTAATTTTTGAGAGAATTACTAGTAATAGGAAGAATAGAATGGTCAAATATAGAGCCTATTTTCTGTCAAATCGAGAAATTTATGATAAATCTTGGTAGATCAGATGCACAAGAGAATGCCCTTGTTGCATTCTTTAGAACATTTCAGATGAGTATGAGTAGAAGGTTTAGGATTCCAATAAGTGTTGTTGAAAGGTACTCTAGAAGCATCAATTTTCTTGTTTCTACAAATTTATAGCACATGGAAGCAGTTAAGTCAAGGTTGGTATGGATATTTGAATTAGATTATGAAGTTTCAAAGGCTGAAGTTGATAATTATGCTAAAATTATTTTGGAAATCCCTAAGAATCTCAATATAGAAGGTACCTCCGGTAGCGCAACTAGAAGGGGAAGACAAGGAAGAGTGTTGTTAAGCAAGAAGTTGCAGAAGGAAGTGAGTTTGAACATGAGCATGAAAATATTCAAAGAGATTTGGAAGAATTGTAGAAGGTTATTCCTGGTGCTAATTTTGATTCATCTATTTCTGTTGTGGATAATCTTAGAGGCATCATTGATTATTTGAAGGTCTACATCTTTGGACTTGAAGTGCCTACTGGAATCAGGTCTGATGAAGGAAATTTGGAAGATATCAAGGAAAAATGTGCAAATTCACATAGTCGAGTGATGAAAGAATTAGAGAGTGTACAATTTTGTGAAGAAGAGGCATAGGAATTGCTTTCTTTTTTCCTAGATTGGTCTAGCAGTACACTAGACATAATAAATGAGATAAGGATGAGTGAGTCTCAGATGAGCACTCAGACAGACACATATAGGTTAGCAAAAGATAGAGATAATCAGAGAAGGTCCTACATTGTGCAGCTTCAAGAAAAATTATTTTTTCTATAGGATCAAATGACTAAAGTTATCAAGAAGTTTTTGGCACTTAGAGATATGATTAAACTTAGAAACACTTCTTTTTCTAGTGCTCCTAGTTGTATTGGTGAATTATTAGAGATTAATCTTAGTCCCAATACTTTAACAGATGGTATAAAGTCCTTAACTAAGCTTGAGCTATTACACAAGACTCTTATAAGTGCAAAAGGTTCATGGGAAAAAATAAAAACGTTGTGGAAGGTCATCCTACAGAGTCTCAAAGGTTCTTCTTTAGGTTAATTCAATTTTTTGTTCATATCTTTTAGGTTACACTTTCATGCATATATACATATATTGGACCCTATCATTTTTCATTGATGTCAAAGGGGGAGAGATAGAGAGATAGAGAGATGGAGAGATAGCAGCTAACAAAGGAAAACATATTTTTGAAGAACAATTTTGATAGGGGGAGTATTCAGAGGATTTAGTTGCAGTATATTAGAAAATGTTTTGTCATGCATGTTGCCATCAATGCCAAAGGGGGATATTGTTGGGATTATGGAATCCTTACAACATGAGCATGAAGTATGGATGGTTTGTGTTGGTTGTTCCTATGATGTCATTGATTTCAACATGGTGATAACTATATGAGAAGTCTACTTGGTTTACCAAAAGCTATTCTCTACCAATAATTCCCTTTTGTGATGGATCAGTATGTTGGTATTTGAGTCTGGAGTTCACCACAAGATATGATATGACTAATCTCTTAACCATGTTATCATGACTCATTCAGACAACTATATCTTATATCTTGAGATTTTTTTGGTTGTGAGAAGAAAGTTATCTCTGAGAGAGTTCAACTTTGTATTCTACTATTGTTCCTTGCTTGGAATATTGTGTGGGAGACTCCACATTTTATTAAGGTGAACATTCTTATGTTGTGGTTTTGTTGGTAGTCTCTATGTTGGTGGTATGATGGGAAATTAATATGTTCTCAGATCCAGAAGGTGTTTTCTTTGAGGATTATTTGTTGGTTTCAAGAACTGTGTTCTAGTTTTAGCTGACTTAGCATATGCAATACATTATGGAGACTAGTTATGTTTTATGGATGTTAGTTGACTTGGTACAATGAACTACAAGGATAAAATGTTTAAATCATATGTGGTGCCGACAAAGAGAGTTTTGATTATTTTTTTCATCTAATTAGGATGACCTAATTGATGAATAAGATATACTTGTATATATATAAGATGCTTTGTTAGAAAGCATGAGAAGGTGAAGTGTGAAGTGAGTGAAAGTGTGTGGAAAAAAGGTTCGAGCCTAAATTCTTTATTAGTTGTGGATTAGTGTAGATTTGTTGAGTGACTATTGTGTGAGGCGGTACTTTATATTTTGAGATTCATTGGAACTGAATCCTACACATTGAAGGTGTATTCTATTAGTTCAATCTTTTGGTAGTGAGCCACTATCTTTGTATCTTGGCAGTTAGCCATCTTTTGTACTTAAGCAGTGAGCCTTTTTAAGGACAATGAGTCATGGAAATGAACCCTATAATATTTTATATTTGGATATAATATATTGTGAGTTAACCCTCACCATGGTTTTTCCATTTTTGGGTTTTCCACATAAAAATCTCGGTGTTCATGTGTATTGTTGCATTGATCTATTTTTTATGTTCCTTCTTACCAATTCATTCATAATTGTGATAATGGGTAGATGGATTTTATTGTGTTTTTATGGAATACTAATTCACTCCCCCCCTCTCAGTATTTCAAATGTTCAACAATTTTAGTAAAATTGCAATATCTTTCTCAATTCTTAATGAAATTTAAAAATTCAAAATGTTTTGAAAAGATGATAATGAAGAGTACAAAACCCATAAAGTTTTGAGGATATGTTTTTTATTGTGCGAAATATTTGAAGCAAAAAATAGTGGTGTGATACATCTTTGAATAACAATACTATTGAAATAATGGATGCTCAATGTCCCTGAAGTTGCACCCTTCAAGAGGACCTTTACCAAGAAGAAATTCACCCACATAGAAATTATTTCAACTAAGGGCATGCAAATGGAGATTATCTGACTGATATCTAGAATATAATTACAAATGTACATATGCTAGGATTATATAGGCAAGGTTGAAATACAAGATGGATTAAGATGTTTCCATGTGTATTGATCTAACAACATGTGGCAACATGTAAACCCTAACTAACTACCTAGAGAATGACAAACTAATAGAGATAAGTTCTAGATGATCTTATAGAAGGAATCTTATCTCCTAAATACATGGAAAGGGTAATAACCCCATTATTAATGATTTTCTAATAATGCAACCTAGGACTTAATTAATTAAATAAAAGAACAAAGTTAAACTTATGCTAGTGTAATTAAATAATTAATTACACCAACACCCCCCATAAGTGAAACTTAGGGAGGAAATGAAAAATGCAATGATTATGCAATGATTATGTAATGATTATGCAATGATTATGCAATGATGATGATGGATGATGGGTGCCAGCTACATGATGGCCATTTTAGGTACCCATTTACAAATGATAGATGAAATGCAACAAATCTCCCACAACCAGAGCAAAGGGGAATCTAGTGGGAAGAAAACACCCTCTCCAAAAAGAGATGAAATGCAAAAAAGTGAGAAAGGATGGGAAGGATGGAGGACTCCATAATACCCCCAATTACACCATCTATCACATGGATACAATGCAATCAATAGCCCCACCATAGGAGGGAAAGATAGAGACTATATAGCCCCCCCAGAACATGTGATCACTTGCAAAAATGGTAAGTGTTTGAAGACAAAACATGATCCAATATCGACAAACAACTTGTCTCCCTTTTAAAAGAAACAAAACCAAGTGCAAATGAAAGGATGCTTCCCATTCCAGATAGGAATTGAAAGAAGAAATAATTAATATGGATGATGAAGATGTCTCTAAGAACTGCTCATGTGTCTCCTTTGTCATTGAAGATGAAGATGCCACAATCAACTTAGGTACATACCCAATCAATGAAGAAGGTGACAAATTAAGACTATGCAAAAACTGATGTTGAACAAGATCCAAAGATTGCAATACAAGGATCCTTCCATTGAAGGAGTAGATGGAGATTAGTGTCGTCAAAACCATTGCAAGAAGTTTGAACCAACAAAGGTGTACAAACCACATGTATCTCATTGGGAAGAAGCAAATCCAATTGTAGATGTTGAAGAAACTCCAACTACTAAATGGAGAGAGAGGGAAGAAGTCTCATATATGAAATCTCCGAAGAGAAAAAAAGTGTCTCCAAGGTAGTCTCTGGATTCCCAATCAATATCAAGACAAAGGGATGTGGAGAATCAAGAAAACACTCCAAATTAGAATTTGAATAAAGTGATATCCCCTTAAGAATGTCCTCTAAACCTGTAGAAGTAGCCAAATCAGCAATCCCTAAAACAAAGCCATCCTATGATGTCAAGTTTGGAAAACTGAATATGTCCTAATGAATGATGGAAGGCTCAATCAATGACTCTAGACAAGAAATCATTGAATGTGAAGGGATACTAATAGTCTCTGATGGAGAAGAAGCATCTGTAGAACCTCTAACATCCTCATCTAAAGAATCAAGACATTCCAAATCTATAAGCTCCCGAATAGCAATATCATCATGGGTTATTTGATCTAAGGAATGACATTCTAAATCATGAACATCGAGGAATGGTGGAGTAACATGATTTCCATATAGCTCTCAAATCTTAGTCCAAAGGATATGAGGACAATCACAATGATCAATAGTACTCAAAACATCACAATCAACTTGCATTGAAATGATCTCTAAGATAGTATATCTGCTACAACTCCAAGAAAATTCCTAAATACCTTCACTTGGATGGGGAACTATACCATACAGATGTGGCAATAAGTCAAGTGATTGGAGATGGTTGATGATCCCATCTCGCCATTGTTTATAGTTACCCTTGCACAACATAGTTAGAGAAGGATAATATGCAATCCCCATAATGTACTATCAAATTTCTCCAAGAATACAAAGACAATGACCTTCAATATCAAATAGAAACTTCCAAATATGATATACAACTAAAGAGATGCCACCCAATGCAAAAATCCTTTTCCCAAGCTTCAGGTTATCCAAGTAATTGAAAAAATGCACCAAATTGGACAAAATCAATGCAAGAGTACCTGGAGCTGAAACTGATCAAAGTGACTAAATTGATGAAAAAAGCTCTAAAATATCTTTCAAATGCCACTGGAATCACTGAATTTTGACAATATAATGAGAAGATATTGGCCTTTAAGTCCAGAATGGAGAGTTTACTTTAGTTGACTGTAGATATTTTTGACAAAAAAATACTACAAAATAGATTACACCACTAGAAATTAGGTTGAATCCTCTTTCTGATGATATCTCGTTTGTCAAATTTTGACATTGTGGTGCAAAGATATGCCTCTTGGAAAAAAATTTCCCAATGAGGGCCTGTAGGCTAAACAGGTGCAAAAATATAACACGCCAAGCAAAAAAATTCTGCCCTTGCTCACTGATATGACTGCGGGCTTAAGGCAAAAAAAAAACACACCTCTACTAGGAGTGACATCGGAGCTGAGCTTCTTGGGTGGAGTGATGACTTTTGGTGGTGGGTTGAGTAGAAAGGAGGCACCACTTTTGATTAAGCAGAACCATCGGTCATAGATGAGACCAAGTCCTCGGTGATCAGAGCAACCTACACTGGCAGGAGAATCTGGTGGGAACAATGGAAATACACTAGTGATAGGAGAGAATGATCAGTGAGTGAACAATTCGGTGGTGGGAATGGTAAAGGACAACCAACATCAGGAAATGGATGGGCCGATGGTGATGGGGCTGACAAAGTCAACAAACTAGCGTACCTTCCTCTACCAAGTAATTAAAGCAGTTGACTAAAAATTTGATTTTTCTGTGGACTTTCCAAATGGCCGACAAAATAAATTTTGAATATTGCCTTGAATGAAAATTCAAAATTTAAATGTCAATTAAAAATTTATAATCTGCAAAAAGAAATTTTGATGCTAATAGATTAAAAATCAAGCCCTAAAAAATTTTATGCTAATGGAAAAAAAAATTATATGCTGTCGACAGATAATATAAATAAGCTTGATGGAAAATATTTACTGATGGAATAGAGAAACTATAGCCATGAAAAAAAATATTATCAAGCCCTTAATGTCGACATGTATGGGTGATCCCACAAAGCTGGTTTACAATTTCCAGGAGATTTTGATTTTTGCTGAAATCACATATTTTTAGAAAATATAATGATTTAAGCCTTAAAAGTTCCATTTAAAGCATTCCAATTGAAGAGGTTTGATCAAACTACCATAGATCAAACCCCCTTGGATAGAACCTCGCTAGTTTTAAACTATACCTATAACAAAATCTCCTTTACACCTATCAAATTGTTGATAAAAAACAACTTTGATTTACCTTTTGGGGGATCAAATGAACTCATTTCAATTTTTTTTTAAGTATCCTTATTATAAGCTTCCCAAAAATTATAATTTTAAATAAATTTAATTTTATTATTATATTTATTTTTTATTTCTTGTGAATGTAGGTTTTTCACTGAAAATCAAGCTCTTTGTTCTACACATGTGGAAAAATAGAAAATTATTAAAAAATTGAAAAATATGAGTGCACTAGATATTGAAGTCCTTCATCCAATAAAAAAAATAAAAAATCGATACATACAAAAAAATTACACGTTATACGGTCGCGCTATGTCTAAATAGTAATTGGCTTGACTTTGAAACTTGATTAAAGAAAAAATAGTCAATAAAAAACTATCTACAAATCAAAATTCGAAGAATTATAATTTTATCCTTCATGGAAAAAAATTTATGTGTTATATGGTGAGTGTCACCTTTTAAAAATGTTATGAAAAAAACTAGTTTTCGAGGGAGATGGAAAAGGAAGTGCAATCTGATTCCAAAAATTTTGAAAAAAATATATTTAGAATCTACAAACAAAATGTCATGAAACTCTAGTTTGCATCATCTTCAAATTCCTCACGGTTTAGCCGCTATAGGTGCCCGAAAGTGAAGATTTAGTTAAAAAATATTTTAGTGTCCAGTTTGGCCAAAAATTGTAAACCGCTATTGTGGGATCACCTATATTTTAATGGAAATCGCTCTGAATATAAATAATTTTTTCTACTAGACTATTGAAAAAACCAAAATAATTTTTTTGCCAAAAAATAATATGAGATAGAGCCCTTATTTTCTTGAAATAGAAAATGGTTTGCTACTAAAAACAAAAAATCCACAAAGGACAACTGACAAGAGTGAATTTTTTTACTGCAAATTGTATGGATTGTACTATTGATTTTGCAAACCCTAAAATACCTCTAATGGCTCCCAAGTTGATGAATCCAATTTTGATGAATGAAAAAGCGATCCTAGGGTTTCAAGGCCTTCTGAAGATAATGGCAAGCTCAAATCTGACTCAATCTGCTCCAGAAATCAGCTTGGTCCCTAGGTGGAGTCAAGTAGCATGCAATGGAAACCTTAAATCCTGCAATGAATCTCTCTAGCCCAACTTCCTTTATCTTGGGATGAACTCTCAATGGAATGGCTTTGATACCATGTTGAAATAATGGATGCTCAATGTCCCTAAAGCTGCAGCCTTTAAGAGGACCTTTTCCAAGAATAAATTCACCCACATAGAATGTGTTGCAACTAAGGGCATGCAAATGGAGATTATTTGAATGATATCTAGAATATGATTACAAATGTACATATGCCTTGATTATATAGGCAAGGTTGAAATACAAGATGCATTAAGATGTTGCCATGTGTCTTGATCTAACAACATATGACAACATGTAAACCCTAACTAACTACCCAAGGATTGATAAAATGATAGAGATAAGTTCTAGATGATATTCTAGAAGGAATCTTATTTCCTAAATACATGGAAAGGGTAATGACCCCATTATTAATGATTTTCTAATAATACAACCTAAGTTAAATTTATGCTAGTGTATGAGTCATCACCAACGTGGGTATCGAAGGACTTTTCAAATCTGAGCTACGCCTAAAGATAAACATGTGGCTTGTGCTTTACTCGAGGTAATAATGAATTGGTAAGATTCAGGGTTGTTCGCAATAGAATAAAGGACAGTCTGTATTAGTAATTAAAGGTCATTCTTATCAAATGTTGATATCATGTTGTCTAACATCGGCTCTAGTCCTTTCAAAGCATCTGAGAGTCATATTTTTATTCCCTGTGTATTGGTAAAATTATGATTTTAAATGCGTTATAAGCCATCTTCTCTGTAAACATTCAGCTATCACAAGTCAACTTTGTAGTGGTACATAGGGGAATTAATTACTTAGCCATTTTGATCCTTTTCATGATGTTCTTGCATTCCAATTAGGAAGGATTTGGCATTAAATAGGCATTCTATGGTCTTATTTACACAGTTTCATTTGGCAGCAGCAAGGCATTGCTAGGTATTATTTCATTTTTGTTTAAGAGTTGGAAACTTGGCTTTCCATCATAAGCTTAATGGCATATCATCCATGGAACCTGAGGGTTTCGTTACCAGTCAGACCATGGGAGTGGCCATTCGAAGAATACCTCATGCGGGATGCTCTGCAATCGATGATCATCGTAGACAATGCGAGAGTAGAAGATAGTATTTGAATTATCCTGGGTCAATAGATTACCAGTCTGAGGGCACGCCATATTATCTACCCATCACAAGTGATCTCCATTTTCTTGTCAAATTCCCTTGATTTCATTGAGTCGCGGGTTGAATTGGAAGAGTTGGCTAGGAAATATGTTAAAGTCCAATTTATTCTAGATAATGCAATACCCTTTACTGTTCAAAAATATAATTTCTTTATCAGAGATGGGTTTATCGGAGGGCTCTTCCCTAGGGATTTAGTGTAGAATAGTCAATGTTATGAAATTCTTTTTGATGCCATTAAGATGACATTACAGTTTAACAATGATAACATATTACTATGAGCCTTAAGGAAGCATCGGAGGCACACTTGCTCCATTATGGAATTGGAAATTAAAGAGAAATATTTTGCATTGGTTTATCTCTACATATTTAACCCACCACCTCCTTAGAATGGTGTTTTACTCAACCTTTAACTCGGTGTTAACCTGCCTGTTTGTGGTCAATTTGGGGTAAACCAACCAACTCATGATGTTAACTTGCCAGTTCGTGGTCAATTTGGGGAAAACCAGCTAGTTTGTGGTCATTTCCAATCTCAAAACCATGCTTGTATGGCTCTAACCCGAGGGTTTTCCAATGCTCAAGCAGGTATGCCAATGGTGGTTGCATGTCCATCACCTTCTTTTTCCAACCAAATCAAATCCCCTATTTGTAGCAGAAGATTCCTTGAGAGGGGTCTTCAATTGGCTGAGAATTTAGAAAGGCAAGATGAAAAATCGGTTAATGGGGGGTCAATGAAAAGTTGAAATTGTCTTAGTTTTTTCAAATTTTGTGGGGGATTTAAAAATTGTAAAATGTTAGGGGTTTTTTCCAAATTTTGTGAAGGATTTAAAATTGTAATCTGTGGTGGGAAACCATTCTTTTTGGGTCTTAGTGTTTTCGAGGCTTAGTTTAATTTTGTAATATGTGACGTGAGGTCACCTTCTATGGGGTTTTTCATTTTTTGGTACAATGGTAGTTTAATTTTGGGCTATAACTAGAGGTTTCTTACTGGTTCTTCCTACCAGTATGCCCTTTGAACTAGTTTTTATATACATCTATTTATTAAATATAATATTATAAGTGGCTCGCCACTTTTCACTTAAAAAAATATGCTAGTGTAATTAAATAATTAATTACACTAACAATTACAAATATTGTCTTTATTTTGAGAGTTTTTTATTGTTATGAATATGTGTAGTGGAGGCCGATTTGTGGTGTATGAAACTATTTTTCCCCAATTTCAGCTAAATCCATATGTTTTTCATTAAACATTACTTTTGGAATCTTCATCTTTTGGAAAATTTGCTAAAAAAAATTTCATTTCATTAACGAATTTGAAGGAGAGTACTCTTGTTGATTTGTAATGAAAAAAATATTTTAGTCAACTCTTGTTACTTTGTATTGGTCTTTGGATCATATTTCATGCATTTGAGAGGAAGTTCTATGGAATGCATGGTTATTCCTGTGAGGAACAGCAAGACATAAAATCATTAATGCCATTTGAATTTTTGTAGAATTCTCAAGATATGATAAGTCACTAAGGAAGCAATCATGTGTTCTAGTTTCCTAGAAAATATGAGGTGTTGATGAAGTCTCTCAAAATAAGAATTGTATTTATGATGATTTGAATGAATATTCACTTTTAGAGTGGCAGTAAATCTCCATATCCTTGATGTGTCTTCCCTTGAAGTTGGACCTCTAGGAAGAACTTGAGGCTTAAAAAATCTAGCGGTGGATGAATTTTGAGACCCATTTGATCTAGAAGTTTTTCTGGTTATAGGGAATGGTGGGGTCAATCATTGATAATTTTTGTGATGATATGGATAAAGATCTATTTTAATATCAAAGTTAGTAATCAGAAGTGTAATGGTGATGGAAATCTCTTCTATTCAGAGGTTAGCATAAATGATGTTAAATATATTATTTTTTTTAAAGTTGGAAGAAAAAATGAACATGATCTAGAGGTGTTGTGCAATGGTAATACTCCAAATAAAAGTGATCTGAATACAATGGGTGGTCTTCAAGTTTGCAAGGATCTTGATGTGGAAAAATGTTTAGACTAGTTTAGTTTTTTTGTAAAGTCTATGTTTGTAGATTGAGTGTTTCAAAAATGTAGTATTAGTTTTTATAGAGATAGTTTATGTGTTAGTATAAAATTCAAGTTCTATTATTTCTAGAGTAGGATCTATTTTCATGTCAAAATACAAGTGATAAATTTTTTTATAAAAATTAAAATTGCCTCAATTGTAATAGGAAACAATATCACTTGTATGTGATGTCTATCTTCTAGGGGTCATAATAAAATTGAGCCTTAGAAAAAATTGTTAATTAAGTACCAGACTTATTGGAGGATAGAGGCACAGAAGGCTGGAGGACAAGTAACATCCTCTCATTAGTCACTAGCGATGGGGTCGTGAAACTATTTTAGTGACAATACTATTTGTGCCAAAATGACTAAAGCCAGGATCAATTTCAAGATGACAACGACAATCGTCTCATATTATGTGTGTTCAAAGTGGCAATGATCTATAATGGTGGTTGCATACATGACAACAAGAACTTCTCAAGGTTTATATTTGTGATTGGATGTGTTTGTCCCTAATCAAAATTGTTGATTGTTTGTGAATGGATGTGCTTTTCCCCATTCACAAGATGTTATAATTGATTGGAAGTGTTTATCTCGAGTCATAATTGTTGTGAGAAGATGTGTGTACTTTTTCATAACCTTGATGTTGGATAGATGTGTTTGTCCCTATCTAGACTTGTTTTAAAACCATGGGTAGATATGTTAGTCTCTATCTTTGGTTCCATGGATAGATGTGTTTGTCCCTAACCCTGGATGAAAGTATAGTGAGCATAGTGAGGCTAGTTCCACTACTGCTTCTCATGAGTAGATGTGTATTCCCCTACGCATACCTTAGGATGAACTATTAAATATGTTCATCAAGTATTGTTTGTCTACTTGTTCCTATTAGGAGAATGATGCAATATGGGGGGTGTTAGGAATATTGCATCATTTATTAGATGCATCTAATAATTATTTATTAGGTTTGTTAATAGGTTACTATATTGATGGTATGGAAATTTATTTATATTTAGTTGTTAAAACAACTAAATATAATTAGGGAGGTTGTTTAAAAATTTTCCTAAAAAAAAGGATTTGTGAATCCTATAAATATGCAAGTGTTATTGAATGAAAGTCAGAAGAAAGAAGCATTGTTTTTCCATGAAAAAAATTATTTGTATTTTATGACTCCACCCATATTTCTTATATTGCAAATTTGCATGTATAGCATTGACTGGAAAATGATTGAAATTTTTTATTCCTTCTACTTCTATATTCTATAGCTCTATGTCCAAATTTATTGTAAGAATAGCAGTAACCATTAAAACATGAATACCTTTGTGTAGTTGGTTGTCTGATAGGAGGTCTCTTAAAACTTTTATTTTGGTTCTAACATGTTTGATATTTCTCTTCTTATCTCCAACCTTCTTTTCTTCATCATTCTTATTTCAACATTGTTTGGAGTATGATATTCCTTTAAGCTTTCACTTTTTTCAAACCCTAATCCTTCTTTTTCCTTTTAATCCTTTTAACTAGCAAGCTTATCATCAAGAAAGGTGGAGTTCTTCTTGAATTTTTCCTCTTGAATCTTTTCTTTCTCCAGATCTATCCTCAAAGTCACATTCTCTTCTTTAAATCTAGAACATTTTGTATATGTGTCTTTCAATTTGGCATCTAAGAAGTCTTAAACTCTTTTTCCTTCTTTAACTTGCACTTTCAATTTGGTGATTGTCTCATTTGATTATTTGAGATGCTCATTTATTTCCTTGAGTCTTTCTTTAACTTTCTTGATTTGATCCCTCAACTTCTTGATATACTTATCTACATCCTTAAGATTTTCTTTCAAATCTCTATTCTCATAGTCTACTTTACCCAGATCATCAAGGGTATATTTAAGTTATCATTCCATATCAGCTTCATAGTCTTCTTTAGTAAACCATTCCATCATAATTTCTTCTAGAGGGATAGTATACCTCCTATTTGTTATGTGTTCAACCTCCAAGATCTACCTTAGTAGTTAAGCCAACTGAAGGAACCAAACTCTAATACCAATTGTTGAACACTTAAAATACTAAGAGGGAGGTGAATCAATATTTACTGAAATTAATTAACTTCATCAACTTAAACATGGATTCAAAGCATCTCATAAAACTTACAAAAATGGAAAAGAAAAATTAAAGCATGCATCACATCAATAAACACAAGAACATCAGATTCAAATGGAAAACCCTTGAAAGGAAAAAACCATGGTGAGGATTAGCTCACAATGTATTATAACTTATTACAATGGATTACAAAATAGAGGACTCACTATCCAAAAAGACTCACTACCAAGGATCACTACCCAAAGGAATTACTATCCTAAATAGAAAAAAGAATAGAAGAATGGCTCACTACTAGATTTTGAACTACTAACAATGTATCTACAACATGTTGCAGATATAGATCCAATTAATCTTAGAAAATTGTTTTTACACACTTCATACTTCACCACTATCACCTTTCACACTTCACTCTACATCACATCTCACACACAATATCTACACCACATATTCACACACTAAATCAAACTTCTATATGTACATGCATCTTCAGAAAACAAACATATCATCAATTAGATTGACCTAATTAGATGTAATGTGTAACACCATAACTTGTTAGCTCAAAAATCTAACCCACATACATTGTGGAAGAAACCAAAATGTGTTTTTCACCAAAATAGTTTTACATGACTATAATTACTCCCATGATTATGCTCCTTTCATAATTCAACTATGCACAACCCCAATCAGTGCCATACAACAAAACTATTGAAGCAAAAATTGAATGAACCAACCTTTCATCCACATCTCAACACACAAACCACCAAATCACTTGCCACTTGGAGTGCATACACTTCTTACATCATCAAATACTTCCTCAAAACTACACAGCATAATAATCATCTATGGTGGAATCCAAAGACTCCAATATGCACTTTACACCTGTAACTTTGCTTCTACTAATCCTGATACTTTGTCATCGATATCTTTAGTTGGGAAAGACATGCAACCTTGAAACCTCAGATATAGATACCTTCAATACGTACCATTATTACATTATAACTGCATGACAAGATTCTGCAATGCGAACCAAAAAATTGTTGCTTTGTTACTTACTATTCTAGTCTAGGTCTTAGACAATTTTCACAAAAACACTTGGTCTTCTCGAAACCAACACTTCTACAGTGGGTTGCTAACAAATAAAAATCCATATACCATCATGCTCATGTTTCCAACAAATTTCCTTGCTCTACCATTATGTATAGTTTCCCTTGAGTCATTGAATAATTTTTTATATGAATATCTTTGTTGTGTTGTTGTGTGTGTTTGTCTCTTTGTTTGAATTTTGTGTGTGTTCATTGTGGAAATGATAAGTGTATAGCTATGATCTTGTGGTGTGAATTATACCCTATCACCTTGAGTTTCTCCAAGCTTGGGGGTGGGATGTTACAACCATAGGTTGGGAGGTGAGCTCCCACTCGTTTATGGAAAAAAAATATTGTTGGTTGTGTGCACAAAATTAAAATTAATAGGGATGGATTTCCAAGAATAAAAATTTGTTGAAAAACATGACTGATAACAAGGATATAATTCCATTGTTATGAACATACAAAATGAGTAGTGAAAATGAATATGTATTACTCAAATCCAAGACTGACAAAGGACTAGCTAGATCGATATAATCATCACATGAATGTACATAAACATCTCACATCATTTGCATAATCAAATCCATATCACATAGCATAAAACATCATCCATGAAGCATGTAGAATCATCAATCATCCATTATCCTACCATCATTGCATATATCCTATCATCATTGCATAATCATCATAATCATCATCATAATCCATCATATAGAAATATAGATCAATAGTCTACTACATACCATATAAATATCAAAATAATAGTGTCAAATGTACAATGATACCCCACAATGAGGAGAGATACATCAATATAAAAAATGGCAGTATATCATAGTGTCTCAAACTGAATCCGTGTATACATCAAGTCTCGATACATCATCAAGTCTTAGTACATTAATCAATCCTATACTGAGGCATATCAATCAATTAGAGAAGTCAAACGACATCACCCAATCAAATATGTATCCTTCTGCACTAGATGTGGAAATCCTCCTGTGATCATAACATATCGCAAATCAACAATCTTATCAATCAATTAATCTATCAACCTAATCAGCTCTAATGCAATTTTGATCAAATCTCATGAGCATTTATCATTGATCCTTGCCTATCATGAAGAAAATCATCATTATCCTATCATTGATCCTCACCTATCATGAGGAAAATCATCAACATCCTATCATTGACCCTCACCTATCATGAGGTCAATCATCATCATCATCACATCATTGATCCTCGCCTAGCATGAGGACAATCATCAATCTATCATTGATCCTCACTATCATGAAGACAATCATCAGCATCCTATCATTGACCCTCACCTATCATGAGGACAATCATCATCATCCTATCATTGATCCTCACCTATCATGAGCTCAATCATCAACTATCACATCAACATCATCAAATCAATTGGTTGAACACAATCATCAAACATCAAACACAAGGAGGCAACATAAGGCATCAATTAATCAATTAATCAATCTGGCAGGCTCAATCTTCTTTTTCAAGAGATAAATCATTTCTACATCATAAAAAATTGCAAATCATTATCAAATCATCATAAAATCATCAAAATTTCAAAAATTCAAAAAAATCTCAAAAATCCAAAAATTCATCAATTGATCTCCCGAGGGGGCATATATATGTCATCACCTGAAAATTAGCATCTAGGGAATTAAAAAAAATCTCAACATCAAAAGCAAATTTTTCTTT
Source organism: Sequoia sempervirens (assembly GCA_007258455.2). Classification (NCBI taxonomy): domain Eukaryota; kingdom Viridiplantae; phylum Streptophyta; class Pinopsida; order Cupressales; family Cupressaceae; genus Sequoia; species Sequoia sempervirens. The sequence goes on along the minus strand of VDFB02006010.1, from coordinate 1,928 downwards.
GAAGCAACATGTAAACACATTACTTCAAAGAAGGGCAAAATGTATACACCTAAAATCGGTCAAGACAATCAATTAATTAAATACCAGTTATTTAATTAATAAATCTTTTATTTCATCTACTTATAAATAAATGATAAATTTATTTATATAGTTCACACTTTTCTAATTCTACCATCTTAATTCACATTCCTCTATTTTAATTAAATAAACAAATTCACATAGTTTGTTTTATTTAATTAATAATCTTTTTCATTAAATTTAAATCCCAAATTTAAATTTAAGCACATGTCTACAACTTTTCCTCTTGCCACCTCATCAAGTGTCACATATATTTAAATATGTCTAATATTTAAATTCCTAATTTGAATTTAAGCACACGTTGGACACTTGGAAATTTCACACATTTTATTCTCCCACACACTTGGCCTTTTCACACATTTTATTCTCCCACACATGTGGCCTTGTTGGAAAAACAAGGACAGACAACTAAGAGGGGGGGTGAATCAGTTGTCACAAAATATTTAAACGTTTCAAACCTAACTTTACTTAATCTTAGATCTGATGAATTAACAATAATCATAGACAATCAGCACATCAGAAACACAAAGAACACCAAGATTTTTTACTTGGAAACCCTATTAGGGGAAAAACCACGGTGGATGTCAATCCACAAGATTATACCTTGTTAAAAGTATAAAGAAGAATAATGGGAATGCACATGCATTCAGGCACACTGCCTAGAGCTCACTGCCCAAAGAAGACACTATCTTGTAGAAATTTAGATTAGATCTATAGGGTATGAACTGAGAAAATAGCTTCTACAAAAGCTTGATTACAATTCTGGTTAAGCACAGAAACACTCCTTCACACTTCGCTCAAACTTCTTCACACTCTACTCTGAAATCAAATGATTAGGTCACTATTGGCACACTTTATCTTCCTATGCTCACACACACTGATGAGGGCGCAAACCCGAGACACAGAAAATAACCCACAAACTAGAGAATAATTTTATTATTCAGAAAATGGAACTTCTTACATGCAGAGGATCTCAAATCCCCAAGTTCTACGGCATTTTGAAGCTAAGAAACTCTGGAATAACCCTTTAAATATCGCAGCTTGTCCCTCAGGAGAGCTCTAAGTGCCTCAAATCTAACTCGGAAGATTTTTAGGTGCAAATCTGGGAAACTAAAACTGCAATATCTTTCAACCTAGGAATCGAAATGAAAAACCGTAAATTGGGAATTTCATTATATTAAAAAAGGGTATCCAAAAATATAAAAACATCTAAAAACTGAGAAACTTGAAATTTAACTATTTTTGGGTGATGTAAGATTGCCCTTACACCACTGGATGCTCCTGCATCACACACACTTAACTACACACAAACAATCGCTCTTATATATTCACAACATGGATTTACATCAACAACTTCGTCAGCGAAAACATAGAACACATACACAATGTCGACCCAAATTTGTAAGTAAATATTCAATGTGAATTAAACACCGTTGGCCACAATATAATGAAGAATTAAAACAACATCCTCGAGCACACAAAACATTCAAATTTTAATCTCCAAGGATCCACAACACGTTACAGCCACCATGTTGGCCAAGAACATAAAAACCCAAACACAAGAGAAAAATAACTGACCAGGAGCACACCGATAAACATGGACATGCAAAAAAGATAGCATGTGATCTAGAAACATCCACAAGCACCAAGAATCATCAGAGAGGCATCCACAACATTTGAAATGACTAGAATCACATCAACTTTAATTAGGAACACTAACTAAAGCAACAAAAAAACTGCCAGAACACAACTGTTCATAACATGATTAAATCTTCGCACAGACCTCTGAAACTTTCAATGGATAAACTAGATACACTAAAAAATAATCCATTTAGTCCAAAATGATTGAT
>VDFB02006009.1:0-12798 GCA_007258455.2 Sequoia sempervirens | reverse complement strand
TATTTAATCCCCATTCAACATCATCCCTTTAATAAGTAATCTTTTATTTATTAAAAACAATTCATCTTCCTCTTAATATTAATTAATTAATTAAATTAATTATCTTCTCCACATGGACTAATTCTTCTTTTAGTTAACTATTCAATTATCTCTGCATGCATTATTCCCTTAAACATAATGACCACTTTCTCTCAGTTGATTAAAATATATATTTAGTTAACTCTTCATTTAATCCTCTTTCAACTTCTACATTAAATAATTATTTTAATTATTTAACCCCACATATTCTTCTAATTTAATTAAATGATTATCAATAATTATTTAATTAAACAACTTTCCCCTTTCTAAATTAAATAAATTAAACTATTTAATTCATTCAACAACATCACTTTAATAAATAAACTTTATTTATTAAAGTCAAATTCACATGTGCACGTTCCTCTTGATATTGATTAATTATTTAATTAATTAATTTCCATCAAAAACTTAACTAGCTCTTCTAAATCAGTTGACTAAAATATATATTTAGTTAACTATCTCATTATCTCTTCATGCACAATCTCTTCGAACATAACAAATACTTTCTTCTAGTTGACTAAAATATCTATTTAGTTAACTATCTCATTATCTCTCTATGCATTATCCCCTAAGTTGATTAAATTATTAAATCATAATAATTTAATTAACTCACTTTCCCTCAAAATTTGAATAATTAAATCAAACTATTCAAATCATTTATAAAAAATAAAATCAAACTAATGCAACTTTGTTTGAAAAATTCAATTGATTTGCACGTTCAACTCCAAAAAAGAATTAATTAATTAAATCAATTAATTAATATTCCACACCCACTTTCTGACCGAGTAATCTAATTTGCTAACTAAGCCATCTATTTTCTAAGTTCTAAGCCATCTGGTTGCTGACAGGCTAATCTATTCCCGATTGATCAGTCAATTTGCACAATCTTCTCATGTCTAAATCCTTTCAACACATTTCAACCATTGATCTTGATCCAACATTGTTGAATCTTGATCGCTGATTCAAAATCTCTTTCTCTATATAACAAACCTCTCTCCTCACAAATAAGGATTGAAGAATCAACATACTTTTGCAACAAAGTGCTGTCACAATCACCATTGATAGAGTTTCAACCTTTTTTGATCAACCAAGCATCGTTCATCAAGCTTTTTCACATGAACAATGGAGGCTTTGCAGTGATATGAACAATCCAACATCATGCAAATGCACTCCAACATGGGATGGTAATATCTTTTTTTCTTTTGAATTCATTGTGTTAATATTATGATTTCATTCCATAAGTTCAAATAGCTTAGATTGTTCATTTCATGAATGATGGAATAGGAATAGATTAAGTTCTTTTGGATTAGATAGATTCTAATTTCAATTTTCAAATTTGATCTTGCTTTGAATTCTAATGTATTCTTCCCCCCTCACACAAACCTAGGTTTTGAATTAATTTTAAAAATTTTTATGCTATGAAAATAAAAAAAATTCAAGTGTAAGATATGTTGTTTTCACCAAAATGTTGAGTAAGAAAAGTGATCCTAGATCCAATCTGGATAACTAAGATTATCTCCTTTTCACTTGACTCAACATTAAACATAAGTTGACGATGGTTTGATGATTGACTTGCTACTACAATAGAGAGCCAATCCCTTAGCGATTTATATTTGTGATGTGTTATGTTGTGGTAAATTTGATGCATGATTTGACAAGCTATTTGACATGTAACTCTAGATCTAAAAATCTAATCTATCATAGAAATGATAGTAAAAAGAAATAGTATATACCCAAATATAAAACCTGATGATAATATAGCATAGGAAAATTAACACCCCTCTCCCTCCCCAATGAGAGTGTGCTTCTTTGCTACCTTGGGGACAAATCTTAGGTGACAAAGGATGGAGAAAGGGAGAGTTTTGATTATAACTTATGCTTTACAACAAGTTTTGGAAAAAGGACTTTAGAGGCTGAACGAGTAGACTTCAAAGGTCTCAGGGGAAAAATGGCTAGCTCTTGACCAAGAATGATAGAATGACACATGAACGTTTCCACAATGTGCTATGGTCTTGTGTGGTCCGAAAACAAAACAAACTCACAGAGACACATAATCTACTGATAGTTCAATAATTGAAATTGTATTATTTAACTAAACTAACAAAATGCTTGAAATAACAAAAATAATGACAAGAAGAAAACTAACATCCAAATATTTATAAACTAAACTAAACAAAATGATGAGAGAAAAGAGAGGGACAAACTCATAAGAATTTCAACACTATGAAGCCTCCTACAATGCTCCAAATGAACAACCTACACACATAGAAACAAGGAAAAATGCTTGGGTTGTTTCGGGGCTTGCCTTAATCAAACCCCTATTTTGGTGTTTCCACCTCCATCGGAAACCAAGTAGACAAAATAGAAAAGAAATATATAAAAAACAAGTAGATTGATAAGATAAGGAAGTAGACACATTAGAATACCAATATGCTACTAAAATAAAGGATCTATAATGCAAAGAGAGTGTGATTACCTCCCCTTAAGCAGCTAAAAATTCCAAGGGAGAGCATACAACACTCTAGACTAGATGAGAGAGTCGACATGTCAATATAGAAGCCAAGATGTGGTGTAGAAGCCAAGAACTTGCAACTTTCCCTTTTTTTCTCTTTTGTTATGATCTTGTACTCTCCCATGAATGTAGGTGTGAAATCCAAGAAACCCCAATCATCTTCCGATAGCTTTGTGATTTCCTTAATATGTTTTTCTTTATCTTTCTCTTGCATAGGTTCCACTTGTGTAGTTGGTGTCAATATCTTCAGAGGATTTTCCTTATCTTTTTCAAGTTGTAAAGAACTATAAGGCTCAGGATCAGCGTTGATTGTATGCACTGTTGTTGTAGACATACTTTATTTTATGATGAAGAGTACAAGGAACCCCATTCATTGCATGAATCCAAGGCCTACCTAAAAGAAGATTGTATGAAATATCGTGAGGCATAACATGGATAGTAGTTTGCAATGTGGCCTTTCTAACTGTAATAGGTAATGTGATCATAGGTCAAGTGGTTGTTTTCTTACGTTATCGAACCCATGAATGGAAAAAGAATCTGGTTGTATTTGGATTTTGTTTGCTCCAATCTTGTCCAAAAGGTTTATGCTACACATGTTAAGGGCTGATCCATTGTCAACAAGGGTTCTCTTTATCCCCTTCCTATTATATAAAGCTAATATCATGAAAGATTCATTTTGTTTTTGCACTTCCAAAGGAGGTAGCTCACTTTGATGGAAAGTAATTTCTAAGTTGACTAGAGTTATAGCTTGAATTTGGGCTGCCACATCATTTGGTTGCACATTAGGAGGGGTAGGAACTTGTTGTAAAGCACTTAAATTGAATCATGTTATGATAATGAGGGGAGGCTTGAATAAGATCCCATAAGGATATCTTAGAAAGGGTGTTTTTAAGTTGTTCCAAAAGATCATACTCCTTTCCATTATGTAGAGGAAAACAAGGAGCACTAGGCAAGATAGGTTGAGGCAATGGGATGGATTTTGGATTTGTTTGTCTTGGTTGTGGATTTTTTCTAGTGTTATATGTATGAGCAATGATATTGTAACTCGGTTGCTGTGAAACATTATCATTATCAAGTTGCCTTGTAGGTGGTTCTAAGATAAGCACAATTTTATTTTGAACTTGTGGTTGTTGTGAGGGTGGATAGACGATAAGTTGATGCTTAGGTGGTCCAATAATTAAAGGATTCAAGTAGGAGGCCTAAGAATTAGAGGACTCGAGGGAGTTCTAACGTTCATAACCTCAACACACTTATCGTTATTTTCATGATTTCTTAGTGAAGGGGAGTCTAATGTCACTTCATCATCTTCATCTAAGGAAGCCACATTACTATTGTTTGAAAGATATGTGTCAATGTTTTCATTTTCTTGCACCATGATATCTACCCTAGTAGGAGAGCTTTTAGGAGAGGAGTAAACAAGATGTTGATCACATTCCATGGTTAGATTTTGTAAAGTAAGTTCATCACAAATATGAGAGACATCAAGAGAAGAATTCTTACCAATGATTGGGTCCTTTTGTTCAAGTAGATGTTCCCAAGTTGGAGGAGCATTAGGAGAGTGAAAAAAAGATTTGCATGACTCTCAATGAGTGTATCTTCTAAATACAAACTATATTCTTCACAAAAAGGAGAGATATTAGGAGAAGAAAAAATGCAATTGCCATGTTTTTCCATGATTGAATCCTCTTTCTCTAAAGAATTCTCATAAGCGAGGGATGAATGGAGACTAGGTAAAGTGATGTTAAGAAATGTGCCAATGATCTCCTCCTCTTGTGCCACAATATCTTCCAAAGTAGGAGAGTTTATAAAAGATGAGCTTTCAACATTGTCTTGAATCTCAATGGGTGTATCTTCTAATACCAAAATACCTTTGTCAAAAGTATGAGAGGTATTGGGAGAGGATAAACTATGATTATCATGATTTTCTAGGCTTGAATCTTATTCTATCACATCATTCCCACAAATAAGAGAGATATGAGGGGGCATGGAATTAAGGAATGTGTGAACATTTTCACTCTCTTGCACTAAGAGACTCCCATAACTAGGAAATATATTGGAGGGATTACTAACATACTTTTTGATGAGTTTTTACTTGGCATACTTGGAAAGGAAAGATACCAACATTGTGAATTTTTAGTGTGTGCCTAAAAAGTAACTTCCATCATGCTTTGACGAATTTTATTATTATGTTTTAAATTTTCATACTCTTGTAAGTAGGAAGGATTTGAGCAAATTTATTGATAATCATTTTACACCTACTAAACTTTAGACAAATATTTTTGGGCATAACCCATGATCATTGCATTTCATGAGATGCCATCTCATGTATTTTGTATACAATTAAACATGTTTGAATAGATTTTTTTCCACTATTTTATATTTGGGACTTAGATATTAAATGCAATGCATTTGATATGTTAACCTATCAACAATAACGTATAACATATTGATCCCTTTTCTAGATAAATTATGAGCTTAGTCATTTCTTCTAGTTGTAGTGAGGTGATTAAGAATTTGATAGATTCTTCTAATTGTTATTTCTATTAGAATAAAATTATTTATCTATGTCATGATCTTCAAAATAATCCTTTACTTTTATATCTTATATGTAAGCTCCATGGATACTGATTTTAATTTTCATGTATTTTGTCTCAATCATGAACATTGATGTTTGGTTTATTACTTTTCATTGCTACAAGAAATATAATAGATGGTTATTGCTTAGACATATTTTAATATTGCATGGTCGTCATTTTGGAGTATCCATTAGTTTTTCTTAGCTACTATGTTATCATCCAATTTGTACTAAATATTATAGAAAATGATTTGATAGTCATTAGTAGTATATTTTTTAGCTATCGATTAGATATTTATTACTATCTAGTTGATATCCACAAGTATTTTATACTAAAGTAACATTTTCATAGTTTTTTTTTATAGTTTTAATAAAATAGAAATTATGTATATTCAATTCTACCAATTTCAAAAAATGAAATAGATTAAAATGTTGATATACCTTATCATCCTAGTTTATGTTAATCAATTTGATGCATTGAAGAAATTAGTAAGATATATCATTTCAAAAGTATATGTATTGCTCTCACCATTTAAAGCTCTATTCTAGTAAATAAATGGGCTAGTTGGTTAAGGTCCTTTAACTCCCATTTCAGGTTGAGTTTTATGGGAGTTAAATCCCCTAGTTTAACATTTATAAAATTCATAATTTTGGATTAATTTATTCTCCTACAATTGATGAGTTTTATGTTAGAACTTTGTCATGTAAAAGTTAAATATACTAATAGTGGACCCCTTAGGGTTATTTACTTTGTATCTTTGATAAAACAAGATGATTAAGAATCCTTTCAATTTTCATGTGATTTATGTCTTGATAAATGTTACAAATAAAGACACATATATACTTGAGACTCTAATGATATGTATATTTTGATACCTTAAGAGTAAAATGAAATAGTTAGTTATGAATACACTCCATGGTTTAAGAATTGACATGATTTTACACTATTTATTTATGAAAATATAATATTATTTTAATTTTAGAGATGTTTAGGGATGATATCAATCGTGTACTAAAAATAGATCTAGTAGTTAAATTTTATGATTGAATAATGAATTTAACAGGTAATAAGTATCTCTGTCTTTACTTTTCTTATCTTATCTTTCTATTCTTTTAATCAAGGTCAACTAGCTAGATTGTTAAGTAGGTTTCTGGGCTTTTCTTTCCTACACTTCTCATTTTTTGACTGTACAAATGCCAACATGCCAAAGAGATTCCAGCGTGCTGCACTTTCATCCCAAACCCACACTATCGTCCTCAGACAAATAATTCTCTGAGGTATAGTTTAGACTCTATAAACTAGCTCGTCTAGCCCTAAATAGAATTTTGGTTATGTAGAGTGATAGAAGTACTTCATAGGGCTCTTCATTCTTGATCCTCACCCCAAAAACCCCTTTAGAGTGAGGTAAGTTAGGGAAGCCCTCTGCTCTCGACTCTTCATGACCTAGAGCCTTGGTGTGGTTGGTCCCCCTCTCTTACATTTTCAATTTTAAATAACCCTATACTAGAACCCATTCACCCCTGGGTGAAGGATTCCTTGGAGGCCTACAAAAACCAACTTTTTTGAGATTTTTTGTGGTTTTTTGCACTTTGTAGGCCTGCTCATAACTTATAGTATCAGTCTGGAAAGTTTCAAGAATTTCTATTTTATGCATCTAGGTCTAAACACCCATTTAGTATAGTCATTTTTGAAATCATTCCAAAATCATTTCAGTAGAAACAAATCATCAGAACTGTTAGACAATTGTTTATATTTTGAAGCATTTCATAAGTTTGATAAGGGGCCTACCTCAGTCAGACCCCTGCTTTGGTGTTTCCACCTCCATGGACAACTAGAAAAGCAATAGAGTAGAAAGTATGATAAAGAAAATAGAAGAGCAAGAGAGACTATTAAACACTACAAAACAATACTACGCTACTCTATCAAACCACAAAAGGTAGAGTGAAGTGTTACCACCTCCACCCAAACTTTCTCAAGGCCAATGAAGGGAGAATGCAAGCAACGAACTTGGAAAAGTCATCATAGTCACAGTGGTGATGAAGGGAGGTCTCACAAGACTCCAAAATCACAACTTATATGGTAGCCTCACATGTAAAAAATGGAGTGAATGGAGTAAAAAATTGCTGCAATGCTCAATGGAGCTATGAAAGCTACTTGAATTGCTGATGGAGTGCTCAAGAGAATTTGGAAGATTAAGAAGTGTGTAGAGAGATTAAGTGATAGTGAAGATTGTTCTTTTGAAGGTGGGATGAGAAGGAATAAGCTATTTTTGAGTCAGTTGGTCAATAGGACATTACAATTCATCCCCAATGAGGAGTGTAATGTCTCTTCCAACTTTAGACACAAGAATCTATTAGGGACGGTAGCGCGCTGCGCAGAAATTCACACATTTGGCTTGCATCCTCGACAAATATTCTCTCACTGACACATAGGAAAAATACCAAGTGGGTGGAAGGCAGTTGGGTGATGTGGAATTTTTCCTTTGAGTTTGATTTTATAAGGTGAGGGTATGCAAAAGGGGAATTTACACAAGGGGCGCAAATTCACTCCTATACATTTTTCCCCCACTTTAGTGAGCATGAGTATCAATGAGTGTTCCGTAAAGTAGATCAAATAGTTAGAGATGTATACCTAAACCATTGAGGAAGAAGACCACAATCGAGCGAATTTAAAAGTGCATGGTAGAAAAAGGACTCCACACGTACTCTCTCTTGAGGAGTTTCAAACAAAATGACTCCATAGCCCCGCAAAACTATGAAGTTGCACAAAGTACACCGAAGTCCCTCAAACCAATGATGGGAAAATCCTGTGGGATGTATGCACCTCACAGGCCCGCATACCTTCAAGAAGGAATTCCCTCAAGTACTCTCTCATGAAGGAATCCCAGTGAAAGGGGATTTTGTAGAATTAAACTAGAGAGCAGCTTCATAGGCGCACCTGCAAAGCAACATGTTAATCTATAGATAAAACAAGCCAAAAAACAAAAATAAACCACACAGGTAAAAAAACATACAGTCATGCAGACAATCAACAAATTGAAATGCTTTCAAATGGGTCCCTTAGGAACCCTTCAAAAGAAGAGGGGTCCACTCAAGGGATGCATTGTTTGAAAGTGAGATAGTGTCTTTTTGCAAATCGATTCAACATCAAGGAATCATTTTGAAAGATGTTCACTTCATCAAGGAATTCAAAAGGAAGAAAATGCCCCCTCACGAGGGGAAGGTCAAGGCTTCTCCCCCAGGAAAATTTTCTCCCTCCTTGGAGGAAAGTTCTTTAAGTTCTTTCTTTTCTGACCCATGACAAAGGAAGCACATCCACTAGGGGTCCAAGTTGAGAATACGATCTATGAAAAAGGTTTTCCAAATATTCTCGAGAAAAGATTAGTTGGAAACAAATGTGTTTTTTGAAAATCGAGGTTGATAAGGTAGCCTTCTCCTTGGGGTGGTGTGTGCTAAATGCAGAGGTACACAATGTCCTAAGGAGAGAAAAGCAAGAATGCAAAAGTGATGTTGTGGCCCATAGGACATAACGAGATGTCGCCATGGTGATATCATCGCACATACGAGGGATAATCACATAGGAACCACAACATCAAAACTCAAGCAAAGAAAAGAGGAAGAAATGTGTAAAGAGAAACAATGATACCACAAATAGATGACATAGGGGCAATATGATATTTTAGGGTCAGAGATACTCATAAATATATGTAAGTATAATAATAGTATATAGATGAACTGTCATCAACCCCCTACTATATCAAACCATATGAAGAATTCACAAAAAGAAAAAATAAAAATAAAAAAAAAGGGTCAACATGGAAGGGAAGCCTAAATTTCCCCAACACTTTGCATTGTCCCCAATTTTCCAAAAATCAAAGCACATAACAGAGGAAGAATGGTGCTACAAATATAGGAATTTTATGAAACATAATCACTCCCGTATCCAAGCACCTACAAGGGTGACAAGGGTCATCTAGGAACACATAATGCAAGCACAGGGGAATACATCACAACAAACACACACCTAATATAAAGGTAAAGAAGAGGCTTCCGCCTAACACTCATCGGCCAATAGGCCATCCGATTCTAAATCTAGATTGTTATAAGGGGAAGGTGGATGATCTTGTAGTGGTGGAATATTAAGGGGAGGCACTTTCGACCCTCCTACAATAAGGGCTAAGGAAGAAAGCCTCACAGGGTCTTTTCCACTAGGCTCTTGTGGAGTGATGGTCAATGATTGGGTGGAAGATCCCCATTGGCACGGCAGACCTCGGCCCAAAGAGTTGAACATGCATAGTATGGGAGTGCCATGTGGTACCTCAATGGACAGGAGGACTGTGCCCTAGATTCACTACTTGGCTCACTAAGTGATGCTGGATAACGCCAGCAGTAAAACCCCGAGAACACACACAATGCAAATATTTTTTTTTTTTAAATAATAGAAGTAAACATGCAATAACATTAAACCATAACCACATAACATATTACATAGCATTAACACACTTGGTTCTCTGGGGCACGCGAGGTTACATCGCAACAACTAAACGGAAATAAAGATAACAATTACAACATAACCATTTACTTTATAATAACCATAAACAATGATACATCCCATAACCATGATGCGAGCATAATAAACATCGCATAATTACATCCATGATAAATCTTTTAACAAAGATACAAATGAGCCTAACTATTACATAATTGTTTTAATGTTGCATTACAACCTCTGATAATTGAATTACATTGAATTTCCCAACATGGGGATTGATACAAGAATAATGAAATATGAAATACAAGGTGAATGCTGGTACAACTCCAACTGGAAATGCTAAGAAGACAGGATGCTGATGGGGAACCCAACGGGTGCGGAGCACATTCCACCCAACCATGTGAATTACAAGTAACTCACCCCCCGTGCTCAGAGGTGACGAGGAAGTGAACCCGACCATGAATGTCAAACCGACTCAACAACAATATAATACAAAAACAAGTACAATTCAAAGCATACAATGAACAACCATCAACGTTCACAAATCACATAACAAGTTGAAACTGTAAAACTCATCACAATTAAACACAGTATCATCAATTTAACAAGTAGCTAAATAGTAATCATAAACCAAATTCACAAGAATTCTGAAACAACATAAAGATTACAACATCCAGAGGCAACAACAACAAAGCACAAGGGTGTCATGAGAGTACCACGATAGCTCTCATGGGATACCCTCTGCTCTTCCTCCAACCGAGGCGCTTAGCACCCATCTATGGATCTCCTAGCCCTTCCTCTTAACTCCAGGCACCTACACCATAGGTGCCACGCGGAGCCGATAATCTCTCATGAAGCTCCAGACTACGATTATGCCGACCACTGCCTTCTCAATCTATCACTAGTCTACGTGAGTCTCTAATGCATAGACGAGGGAACCCGTTTTCATTATCTTGTGTGTTTTACTACCCAACCCCTAGATTCTATTGTTTAGGTTATCACTTGTTTACTACTCTTTCGTGGGTTATCCTGAGCCCTTCCTCATTCTGAGGTGTCGGCGCCCATGAAGAGCCACTCTCCCTATGACCCCTAACATATCTCAATCGGAAAGGGTTGAACTAAATCATATAAAGCACATAACCAAAACCAGATACACGAGACATTAACCATCTCACAATTATTCTTAATCAAAAGTCTTAACCAAATTGTTCAACCCTTCCTCTCATAAAACCAAAAACTTCAAAGCCTAACCAAGGCAAAGATGACATTATAAAATAACAAGCCTCTGGAATAAGGTTACAAAATCAACAACGGGTTCCCACATAGACATCACTAAGCGACAAGAAAACATAACATAAAAGTAAAACTCACATTATATTTTGCAAAGTTGCACCATTAAGTTTGATTCTAATCCCAATTAAGTAACTAAATACGATTGTCTCAAAAGAATTCACAATCACAACTAAAGGTTAATTCTTGTTAAAAATATTTGTTCAACCAAAACAATTAATAAAATAATGCCCTATTTAAATATACAAATGCCCATATAACACATTATTTAACATTTCAATTATATACAAAAATTATATGTATATATATATTTTTAAACCTAATAAAATAATATTAAATAAAATAATTCTAATTATATATATATTTTTTAATAAACTAAATTATAATTATTGTATTTAATAAATAAAATAAAATAATTATAATTATTATATTTGACAAAATTAAATATACACCATATAATAATAAATAAATACATATATACTGCATATATATATATATACATATATATATATACATATATATATAGATACATATATATATATATATATATATATTTATATATATATATATATATATATATTTATATATATATATATATATAAATATATATATATATTTATATATATATATATATATATAAATATATATATATTTATATTAAAAAAACAAAATTTAACTTACACTCAATAACCTCAGATCGCCGACGGGTTATACCGGGTGCCATAGTTAATGATCACGAGCAGTCATTAAGACTGGTGCGCAGTAACGCTTACCACGTTGAGGGGACGGGAAGGTAATGGATTTGGCTGGCCCATCCACCGGAGCCCCAAAACAAATTTTTATTATATTTTTTTTCATTTTTTTAAAAATAAAACCTCACAATCTGTTCGGTACAGGCACATAATTCGACGGCCATTATGGCTACAATAAAATCGATGGCATAAGTATATTTTCAAATAAATTTACAATGCAAGGAACCTAAAAATAAATGTATAAATAAAATATATGAAATTTCTGTGCGTATCTATATATATATAAAAACATATATATATATATATATACTCACCAGACAGAATAAGATTCAAAATACAGAATTAATATCTATATTAAAAGAAAGTATATATATATATATGAGCATATACTCATAACTTTATTCAATAGCAGGAAGATATATGTATATACAGCAGTATCTTATAGTAACATAATAAGATAAATAAATATATTTTAAAAATAATATTTTATTACAAAGACATGTTTTTCCATAACCAGACCTTAGAATGTATTGTAAAAATAAAATAACATCCAAATACAGAACATTGCCAAAAGCAGTTTACTTTATTCTAATAATCATTTATTTAATCAAGAGTTTCATTTTCTCACACAAATCATTTATAATTAATCCTATTTTTTAGAAACAGAAAGATGAAGAGAAAGTACAAGGAAGAATATGTGTGGAACCTGGTGTCCAGCGCTTATTCGAAAGTCTGAAGATGCCTGCTTGATTCTGATGACCTCGAAGAGCTCCTTGTTCGTGCTTCCAATCCTCTTCTATGGAATTTCACGCTCGAACTCGAACCGATCCTCTGTTCAGAAAACTTCTCCAAAGCAACCAAGTAATAGATTTTCAATCTCTTTCAAGAACTCTCCTCCAATTAAAACAAAATAATCCAATATCCTCTCTCAAATTTCAGAATACAAAGCCAAAATCTTATTCAACTTCTGTAACAAACTTCCTCTCTCTGTGTGTAAAAACTCACAATTTTTTTTAATTAAATAAAAAGGCAATGTCCCTCCCTTCAAAAACTCTCCAAATCAAAATTAAAAGAAAATCATTCTTTAAAAGCAACTTTT
>VDFB02006008.1:0-18456 GCA_007258455.2 Sequoia sempervirens | reverse complement strand
ATATTAGGAAGGGGAAAATCATCCTTTAAGGAGGATTTATTCAAGTCACGAAAATTCGTACATATCCTAATATAATTATCACATTTAAAAATTGCGACAATGTTTGAGATCCAATGAGAATAATCAATAGGTCAAATGAATCTTGCATCAAGAAGTTTTTCAAGTTCTCCTTTAACATACAAGGCTATTTTAGGGTTCTTTTTTGTATCTTTTGTAAAACAAGATTAGCATTGTTATCAAGAACAAAGTTATGTGTTACTATCTTTGGGTCTATTCCTGGTATATCTAAATATTTCCAAGCAAAAATTTTAGGAAAAACATGAAGCAAGGTTGTAGTATCCTCTTGTTCTTCATCATCAAGGAACTTCCCAATCTTAATAACCTTTTATTTATCATCTATGTCCATTGGTATATCAATTTTATCCCCTAAGGGGAGTGCATTTGACTCGGGAAATTCAAGAGCATATGGTTCCATGCTCATGTTTGTCTCATTAGAATCAATATCTTTTTGTTTGGCACTTATCATAGTGCAGGTAACATTTCTCTTGAAAGAAAATGGTTATCAAAGTCACCTGACATTTGTTTCAAGGCTTCATCACTTTCAACATACTCCCATGACGGTGGTGAATCCATATCAAGAAATTCATGATGCTTTAGCATAAGATTGGTTCTTGGTTTACATGTGATGGTGTTGATGTTTAGCGATGGTCATTGAGTTGCTTTTGTTGTCTTAGAAAAGTAATATCCCAAACCAATCTTTGTCTCTTGTATATTAGGTTCTATAGGGACACGAATGCCTTGTTCATGTTTTCCACATACTTTACCATTATATCCCAATTGTTTCACTAGTGCATAGCCTTTCCCATAAATTCTTTCCATTTCCTTTGGGTTAGGCGGATGTTAATAATCTATCCCATCAAAAATAGTTGTATAACTTGTGTTTTCATTCAAAATAGATGAGGTAGATGTTGAGGAATATTCTTTTGTATTCTAAGTGGACATAATCATTGGTTGTTCTTGATTTTCACCCTCTTTTCATGTGATTATGTATTCATCAATAAATGAAGGTGTGAATTCTAATGTACCCCAATCATCATCTAGAAATTTATAAATAGGTTCTTCTTCTTGTTTGCTAGTCTCAAGGGGTTCTATCTCAGATGTTGGAATTAATTTGTTTAGAGGACTTGTTCCTTTTCAAAGTTGTAAGAAACTTTCAAGCTCAAGGTTGCTTTCAACTTGATAAACTTTTTTTTTATAGACATATTTCATTAATTGATGAAGGGTCGAAGGTGCATGCATCTCATTAATCCATGGTCTTCCCAAAAGAATATTGTATGCAAGATCATATGGCATGACATGAATAGGATTTTGCAAGGTAGGCACTCCAACTATGACAAGTAAAGTGATTACATCAAGTGGTTTCTTTGTAATATTATCAAATCCTCTAATAGCTAAGGAATCAAGTTTTATTTGTGACTTATCCACACCTAAGCAATCTATGATTTTTACACTACACACATTAAGGGCAAAGCGATTGTCAACAAGGGTTATTTTGATGCCTATCGTATTGTATTGTGAAATTATCATAAAGGCTTCATTTTTCTTCCTTAATTATAACGAAGGGAGCTCATTTTGATGAAAGGTAATGTCTACATTAGCTGCGGTCATTCCTTGTATAAGATCTGCCACATCACTTGTGTTTGCACTAAGAGGAACCACTATTTGTTGCAATGTTGTTTGGAGCATAGAATGATAATTTGGTGAATTTTGAAGAAGATCCTAGAGGGATATCTTTGCAAGAGAATTCTAAAGTAGTTCAATGATATCATACTCCCTAAGGTGTGAATTTAAGTGAGGAGCACTAGAAAAGATGGGTTTGGGTAAAGGTAAGGATGTTGGATTGGGTTGTTGTGGTTGCGGGTTATTTCGAGTGTAACGGGTGTGGGCAACAACATCATGATGAGGTAGGTAAAGGGTAAATTTGGGTTTAAGTGGAGGTTGAGGTTGATGTGAAGGTAGGTAAAGGACAAGTTGAGATTCAATTACATTAAAACATTTTGTTTTAGGTTGCTCACAACAAACCATAGTGGATGGCTTGAGTGAGATGAGGTCCTTAAGGGATTCATCTAACATATCAAAGTCATCACTACTAAAAGGTTTGGGAGATAAATTATTGTTGGTTGGTTTGGGTTTGTCATCACAAGCCTTAGTGGAAGAACTTAGAGAGAGGAAACTCTGTAGAGCTTCATCTAACTTATCCAAGTCATCACTACTAAGGGGTTTGGATGATATAGTTTTTCTAAAGTGAATCATAGTTTTTATTGTTTCATTTGATGTTTTGAGGTTTTTGTTTGCATTTTCTAAGGAATTTGATCAATCTAAATGACTTAGGAACTAATGTTGAAAATGAACATTATAAAAATTTAATGCTATTCATAATTTCCATGAAAGTAAATGGTGCTAATGCTAATGATTCAAATGTCACAGAAAATAACTGAATAGAAATAGAACAATAACTAAAGCAAACATTAACTTAAAAATCTAGAAATAAAATTTTGAAAACACTGATGCAAAATGTGTACTAGGACTAAGTTGCCCAGGGTGGTGATTTAGTCCTAGTAGGGCTATTTTTTAAATTTTTTTGAGTTTTTTGATGGATTTGATGTATTATATGCTATATCATGCAAATCTAAAGTTCAAATGCAGAATTGCACTATTGTGCAAGGAAATGAAATGCAATAATGCAATCCAAAATGAGCTTTTCACTAATGGAATGTTGAAAATCCTAGGATGCAAATTAAACAATGTAACACCTAATGCAATGTTGATGCAAGTTAAACCTAGGATGTAAATGCACTTTAAAATAAAAAGAAAATATTCAAAAGTCGGGTTCACCAAAATGTGGACACCGATTTTGGGTATCCAAGGGTTCTCTAACTCTTCTATGGTTTTTCACCCTAAAAGGAGAGAAATGACACAAAATACAATGTACACATTCAAAATTAATGCAAGGATGGATACAATATTCCTAAATACGATGTCTAAGTGCACTAAACTATAAAAGAAATGAGTTATTAATGTAAAACCTAAGATATGCAAGTTGTTTGAAAACACATTATGATATGCAAAAAGATAGATTAAATACAATAAAGAACAAAATAAAGATACTAAACAAAAATTGTGCACCTGGAAAGTGATGAGGAGCATAATGAAGATTGTAGATGTCTCAGAAACTCTAGAAAATTTGAATTTTTAGCCTAATGGGACACTTACGCCAAGTTGGGTGACTTAGTCTCAAGTTAGGGAAACTACCCAGAATTATGTTTCTGCCAAAAGGGTATCTAGAACTATTGAAAATACTGAAAAAATAGTGCAGTGGGACTAAGTTACCACTATTGGCAACTTAGTCCACTTTGGATTTTCTACAAATTCGAAAGTGGAAATGGAAGCCCATAGTCTGCACTTTGTTTTTTGACATAAACCTAGATCTGAATCTGCAAAAATGCCTACAAAGCATAGTATAAATTGATTTCTAATGGGGGGTTTTCCTTGTTCAAACCCCTAATGGTATTTAGACCTTGAAAGAGATAAATTTTTCATAAAACTCTAGCCCTAAGTGTATCTAAGACTAGGAAATCTAAAAATAAGATGCAACCCTATTCTAATGTGCAAGAATAAGATTCATAAATGGATTTAGAACAATGCAATACTCATCCTAAGAGACACTAAATCACATTAGAAATGAATCTAAATGACATGAAAACCTTCCTTAGGCTGAAGATAGAGAGAAAATGGAAGGTGGAATCACTTGGAAAACAAGTCCTTAGGCTTGATTTGATGGCTAGTTGCATCTCCTCAACCTAGATTTCTCCATGATTCTCCATAGGTATCCATGATCAACCTTTTGCAATGTAAGATCTTGAATAAAAATTGAGCTTGAAGACCTACAAAAACCCTAGTTTGCTGCCCTAAAGCTTCAACTTTGCTATAGAAAGACTAATGAATCTTCTTGTGAAAGATATTTGACTCTTGACTCTTGATTTTGCTTGATGAAAATGACTTAATGTCATGAAAAATGCCCTAAAAACATGTTTTTATAGGCATTAACACCCAATTATTCATTATTTTAGCTTCACAGGCTGACATCCATCAAGAATTTGAATTAAGTCGATGGTTTTCCCACCCAAAAGTGGAAAATATCTCAAAAGGCCCACCAAGGATTTTTGAGGTGGGTTTCACGATATTTGAGTGGTTTGAATGTTACTTGTTAGGATTTGTATGATTTATGAGTGGAATTAGGCCTTAAATTCCAAAAATCATGAGCATTAGGGGCCTATAAATGCAATTTTTAAGCAAGTGATTGATTTAAGGTGTCTAAAATAGGGATTAAATTAATCTTGAAAACTGCCTCTTTCTTCAAGAGCATACAATTTTGGCGACACAACTACCTTTAATGCCATTGCTTCATTGGAAACATATGACTTGGCATAGGGATTTCCAAGTAGTCTCTCATGTCTTCTACTTTAAATAAATTTCTCACAACAATGGTGTTAGCAACTATTTTAAAGTGGGGGCATACATCAACACTCATGTTTCATTGTGCGATTTATTTTTCTTAAGCGATTTCTCCTCTTGGAAGAATTAGACATAATGTTCCCTAAGATGAGATCTTGCATTTGTCCCTCTTTAAACAAGATGAGGAGGATCCCACAATATTGGTTTACATTTTTTCCAAACTGTATTAATAAAATGATCTTTTTCTAACTAAATCTTCATAATTTTGGGCACCTTTAGTGGCTAAACCGTGAGGAATTTGAAGATGATGCAAACTAGTGATTTGTGATATTTTGTCTATAGATTCTAAATATATTTTTTTCAAGATTTTTGGAATCCTATTGGACTTCTTTTTCCATCTCCTTAAAAAGCTAGTTTTTTTCAATTAAACACCATTTTTAAGTAGTGATGCTCACCGTATACAACATAACTTCTTTTCCATGAAGGATAAAATTCTTTTTTTTTCAAATTTATATTTGTAACTATGATATCTATCACTTTCATTTGGTTTCATAGTGGTTTATTGAATATTTTTTCCTTAATCAAGTTTTGAAGTCAAACCAATTAAAATTCACATAGGTTGGATTGTATACAACATAATTTTTTGTATGTATCAAATTTCTTATTTTTGTTGATCAAGGACTCAATATCTAGTGCACTGATATTTCAAAAAAAATGATAATCTAGTATTTTTCCACATGTGCAGAATAGAGAGCTTGGATTTTGGTGTAAAACCCCAGACAAGAAATAAAAAAATATAATAATAAAATTAAATTTATTTAAAAATTATACTCATGGGTTTATAATAAGGACTACATACTTAAGAAAAAAAATTAAATGAATTCATTTGATCCCTCAAAAGGTAAATCAAAAGTGGTTTCTTTTATTAGCATTTTGATAGGTGTAAAGGGGACTCCATTATAGGTATGGTTTAAAACTACCGGGGTTCTATCAAAAGGGGTTTGATCTAAGGTGCTTCAATGAAACCCTCTTCAATTGGAATCCTTTAAAATGAACTTTTCAAGACTTAAATCATTATATTTTCTAAAAATATGTGATTTCAACAAAATCAAGATCTCCCAAAAATTGTAAACCAATATTGTGGGACTGTGACCTTGCATTTGTCCCTCTTGGCACATTAGGCACAATGTTCCCTAAGAAGAGACCTTGCACAAACTAAGAAAATTCCTTTGAAAACTCTTTTGCACTATTTTCATTTATAATGTCTATGGGTTTCAAGCATATGAATTTTTGCCTCATAGAGCTCGAAGATCATTTTTTGTGGAACCTTATTAAAGTTATCAGGAGGTATAACTTTGGCATGGTTGAGTGGGAAGCCCAATCCAAGGAATGGATTTCCCCATAGCCAATTGTGTGTGTGTAAACACATACTAGTCATATGTGTCTCACCTCTTAGGACTTCTCACCCACTAGACAACCAAGAATTATATATCACGAGTAAGTATACATTTCCAAATGTAAAACCTAGATCTAATCCACATTGTAAGTTGACAAACGGGTCAAGCTTGATTCAATTTTTATTTTTTTTCTTCTAGTTATTTCCATTGCATGATCATATAGCTTTATGCAAATCATTCACCTTGTGTGTGTCCTTTTATGCTTATGTTGGTTTTGACTTAGGATCTTGGATCATGGGAGCTTGATCGATTCCTCAATCTTTTTTATCCTAGACCATCAAAATTGGTATGATTGGATCCTTCTTGAATGTATACTTTAGTGTGAGTTTGAAGCAAGTTCATCCTCTCGCTAAAGTTGGGGCTAAATGTGGACACCAAAAAAGTACGCCTTTTTCCTTGCTTGATTTGGGAATAATTAATGATAGATTGGACTTAATATCACCTTAATCTAGTGTTGTGATGTGTTTTACACATCCAAATTAGGTCTTGGGCCCATTTTAAGATAAATTAACTTATCTTTTCCCTATTTTAATGTTATAAAATATATTTAATTGCATTTTCACATTAATCAAGAAGTCTTGTAAATTAATCTTAGTTTTAATCTAATGTTGTAATGTGTTTTACAAATTCACATCGATCATGTGCCTTTTGTGCTATGTGGACTCCTCATTTTAGTGTTGTAAAAGCCAATCACACTTTCACATTGAACTTTGTGTCCCTAGCCCTAATTATGAGTATGTGCAGGATCATGATGTGGGCTGCAAAACCCGCAATATGATGGGTATTTGTAGGGTATGTGGGCTTTACTTACATTTTTTTAATTCAAATTGGATGAAACGTGAAGGGTTTTAAAGGAGATTCTCAGATTTCCACCAATATAAATTATTCTTTACTTTGAATTTAATAAATTATTATTCATTTTCTATTTGAATTATGACTAAAGTCCCTACTTCGTTGATAGGTTGATTGAAAACATTCAAGTAGCTTCAAATGGTATCAATTCTTTTGAATCAAACATGTGTCACATTCTATGCTTTGCATACCATGTAGGATTAAAACAAAATGAATATCATGAAGTTTTGACCAAGTTAATGGGTTAGACATACCAGTTTTTGCATTTTTTAAAAAGTTGTAATAAAAATTCATAATTAATTCATTTACTTGGGAAAAATTATAAAAAAATATGCATCACATCTAGACAAGAGTCATCTACTTTATATCTAAAATATTATAGAAAAATATTATCATTTTATTGTGGCTCTAGGTAGTTTTAAAGATACCTACTTCATTTTTTCCCTGAAATTTAATTACTACTACATTGAAATTTCAAATTTCCACCAAATATCTATATTTTTTTTAAAATAAACCTAGTAGTTTAGAAACTACATTCAATTTTCTATAGATTCTATTGTTACATATTTTTGAAATAATATAGATAACATATTCAAATTTTTACGTCAAGTTACCTAACTCTATTTTTTCTAAATTTTTTGCCACTTAAGGGTCTATTTTTTCCATGATGATCCTACACATACCCTTACCCTTTATATCATCATTAATAGGCTCCTACAACCCCATATTGTGCATCCCAAGGCTTATTTTTATCAAAGACCTGATAAAATCAACACAAAAAACTAAAATTATTCACTCCCTGACATCCCAACTAGCAAAACAGCCCTTGTTATACCCATTCACCACTTTGGGTGAATGAGTCCCATCTAGGTGGGACTAAGTCACTCAACTTGGCGAATGAGTCCCATTTGGGCCATTTCTAATGTTTGAGCGAGAAAATTTAGGTTTTAAGTTTAATTTTCTTCAATGTCAACCTTGGGGATCAAATTAATGTGTGTTTTAGGTGGATTTCCTATATAAACAAGATTTTAAAACCTAATTCATCATTCATTCATGATTCATTTATTGTTCATTATCCATCTCAAATCAAGCAAACCAGGGTTTTAGTATTTTAAGTCATCAAGATAGTTTTCTAAGGCATTCAAGGGTAGATTCTTCATCCATTACTACATCAATTCAAGATATATCATCATGGAAAGTTTCTAATTGAATTATTTCATATTTTATGCTTCATTATCTCATTTCATCATTTTGGTTTAATTACCTAAAAGGGGTTTGACCAAGGAAAACCCCCATTCCCTAACATTCAACATTTTCTCTCTTTCTTTGTGTGTTTGTAGATCTAGGTACTTTGAAGGCTTGGAGATCATTGAAAAATAAGTACCAAAATTGTTAAAGTCATCTCCTTATTGGCTAGGTCAAAATATCCACAAAAAGTCACTTACAGTGCCAAAAATTAGGGTTTCAGAGCCAGACACCTAGAGAAACATAAAGAGTAGACCGAGAGCTTTTGATTCCACTTTAAAGTTTTTGGAAAATCCAAACTAGAATCATACATCATTAGTGCTATATGAGTCCCACTATACCTATTTTTCAAATATTTTTGTAGATTCGGATATCCATTTGGCTAAAACAAGCTTCGATGCATTTTTTTGGATCTGGGACTGATTTTCCAACAATGGTGTATGATTAGCAATAGGTCATAATTTTAAAATCAGTAGCATTTCTAGTCTTTATTCGAGCCTCTACACATTTCCAATTGTACACTTTTAGTTTTACAGTTTTCTATTTCATTTTATTTACATTTATATTCATCTTTCTAGGTGTTTTTGCATACTACACTATGTTTTCAAACATTTGGCATTTTCTTATTTTTGCATTAGTAATTAACCTTCCTTATCAACTTTCAGCCTTAAGGACAATCCCCTTTGATATATTTTAGTTTCTCTTGCATTGGAATCTCGAGTATTTGTTCTTGAGTGTGAACTTTGTGAAATCGGGTCCATCTTCCTTCATTCCCTTTCTAGTGTGGATAAAGGAAGTTGTGCATGTTTCATTATTTGTTTAGGTTGAGACATGTAAAGTTAAATGGTATGGTTTGGTGAGGGTGGTAAGGTGGATTCAGGTGACGATGAGGGAAAATGAGTGGGAAGTAACTCATCAGGGTTTGTTTGGATGGGTGGTTGGACATTAGGTAATTTTTTATTCTTTTTAGCCAATTGGTGAGGAATGGAATGATGTATATGCTTATGCTCCTTACCACTTCTATTTATTATTGCACAAGGTTCAATTTTTGAAGGGGTGAGAGAGGGTCTCTCTATCATTGGTCTATTTTCTTCCTTTGGAGGAGGAACTAAAGGGACCAGTAGGGGTTGGGAAACCATCATATCTTTAGGTTTATAATTTTTTATTTCAAAGGTATAAAGGTAATTATATAGTTATCTCTTGGTATTTTGTATGATATTGAAGGTGGAACAACATATACGCCTAGTGTACTTGGAAGGATATCTGATTTGTACATGGATTCATCCATGAACTATGGGGTGGGAGGAACAACCATAAAATTTTCCATAGACCAATTTTCTTCAAGTGTTGTATTACTAAGGGTTAACTAAGCTATGTGCTTAGCTTTAAAATTTTGATATGATATAAAAAATAAATCCACATGAGGCTGAGTAACAAGTTCCATAGGTTATTGCAAAAAAATAATCAAATGAAAAGTTTCAAAGAGAAGCCAAAGGTTTAAATCCACTATGATGAACTATATATATTTCATTTTAAAATGGAAACTGAATGCATTTTTAAATTACCAAAATGATTGTATTCATGGAGTGTATTCATGGATAACCTAGCTTCACATGAAATTGGTCTAACATTGGGATGATGGTGAATTAATCTACTTGTTTTGGTCCAACTTTGAGTGGGAGAGTTATCAAACCCATCGTAAGGTGAAGAAAACCATCATGAGTCTTTATCTATTATTATTATTTTTTATAAGATTCTTTATAAATTTCATGCACAAATAAGAACCTTTTAGTGATCACATTCTCTAGACTCACAAGATCAATGAGTATCTCTGGTGTAGGTTTTTTCTTAATACGGTCAGTCATATAGAGAGGACTATCAGGTGCATGTATGTACACATCATTATGTGTAAAATCAATCTCAAGTAACAAACTTGTTTGACCCTTACAATGTTGAATTTCTATTGCACTAACAATAGTACATTGATCATCATCATCATGTGTATAATCACTACCTTTCACAAAGTTTGATGTATGATTTGGTATTGGATTTGTGAAAATACGTAAATTATGATTAGGTGGAGCTATAGACTTGTTTCCTTTATCATTAACATCATCCAACTAGATGTAATTAGAATCAATAAGGTCTTTTACTTGGTGCTTAAGATGCATACATCATTCTATATTGTAAAACCTCTTCCATATGTTGCTGCATTCATATATCTATCATAAATTTTATTTTTTACATCAGGGACAATGCAAAGCATCGAGGAAATTATGCCTCTTCCATATTGACCCAAATTTTTATTTTTCTTCATATTCCTTTATTCTCATTCCAATCTATTTGGGGGGTGATGCCAGTTCATATAATTTATATTATAATATCTATATACATTTATGATCAATTATGACCCCGAATAATTGGACCCCCCTCTAATCATGATTTATTCATCTCTAATTTTCTTGATGTTATGGATTACATGTTTCATCCCTTACATGATAACATTTTGTAATATCCCTTATGAAAAAACCAAACCCAAAATCTGAAACTTTTTTTTCTACCCAAAATCTTAAACAGAGCAAATCGGGTTTAAGGGAAAATGCACCAAACAACTCCAAACTATGATTAAATAATGAGAAACTAATTAAGAAATATTTATGAATGATGTAAGCATGATTTCACATCATTTTTTATGTCAATACATCAGGTAACAACAATTGTACATCTGCTGCAAATATTCATTTAAAGAAAACATAAATTGGAATCTTAAATATGCACCAAAATGCATCAAACTAGAAATCGGATAAGGTGCAATTGAGATAGAATGATTTATTATTGAGTTTAACATGGATTTATATTATATTTTCTGTTATGTATAGTAGATAACAGCCAGGAATAGTTGCAGCAAGTTACTCACATATCTCTAGCAAAAGCCCCAAAACAATCACTATAATTGAAGCCAACTTTGCAAAAAATCTCTAAACTTCAAACCAAAGTCTTCTATAGAAAAGAGCATGAAAATACAGTCCTGGAATAGAAAAACCATGGCCTCCAAGTATGAAATTTTTTTGCATAAATTATAATAGAAAAAACAAAACCAAACTATTTAAACTACAACTATCCATCAAAACCTAACTTCTGAAAATGAAATATATAATAATTCAAATCAGCACTATGGTAATGTATGAGTGAGATTAAACTATGATGAACCTCTGACTCCCATCCTTAGTTCACCTAGAAACCCTCAAACATACCATTCTTGAGCCTTCGTCTCCACAAGTTTAACAACCTCTAAAGAATGACAAATGCATTAGCAACAACCATTGAATGAATGAATTAAAAAGAAGATGTTTACCATTAAGTAATCCACATGGAAAACTCAAATTTGGGTGCCAATATTTCATACCAAGATGAGATAAATAATTTCATAACTCCTCTTTCCCAAATGGCTGCAAAAAATTAGCCATTTTCCATAATTATTTTATTTTAGAAATTGTTTCCATAAGCAATAGTTTCCTACTTTTCTAGCCATAAAATGCTCCACACAAACCCATGCCCAAGTATGGGTGATAAAACAAATATAATATTTATTTTATTTAACTTGTCTTGAGAAGCAAACTTTTCTTATTTTGTCCATGAGTCCTGACTTACTATTTTTAGACAACTTGACTTACTAAAAATAGAAATTTCCTTTTTTAGAAAAAGGCTACTTGTAGAAAAAGGGGACATGACAAGTCCTCCCTTCCTAAAATTTCTTGTCCTCGGGAAATTATAAATGTGTATCTCCAATATCATGTAGTCAAGTTGATCAATCATACCAAACTACATACCAAGCCTTGGTCCCGTATTTGTATGAAGTTGCTTCTTCTTCTTAAGAATCTTAAAAATTCCCTAATAATTGTCCTTGTGTTATATAATTTCTTGACAACAATATTGAATATGCAACATCATATCCCATATTATCTATGTAATTGTAGCATTCTTAGAATATTCTTCAATTAACAACCTCTCCCTTCAATCTTTCTCCAAAACTATGTATGTGCACAGTCACCAAGAAAGATAAACCAAAATTCCTTACAACCTTTGATATAGATTTGGTTCATGCAACACAAAGGATTATTAGATAAAAAAGATAATCATCCAAATAATTAATACATTTAAAAATATTACCCCTTTTATCTTGGAGTTGTTGGGATACTACTTGTTGGAATCAACATTGTTTTTTTCTAAATTTTACCTCAGCTTGATGGATGCTAATATATATAAAAAATAGTATAGCTAAGGAATAGATATTAACATCATACAATATCAGCACATAATCCTCCCAAACCTTATTTTCAACTATGTAAATTGTTTTGGGTCTCTAGCTATTGATGCACTATCATTAGGAAACTTGGACCTGACACTTCTGAAACAAATGATGATGATACAAATATATATTTTATACTCAAAAGAATTTTTGTAGCTTGAAATACATCATTCACAATAGAAAATACATAACTTGGAAATAACCACTTCTTTAAATCCTCCCAACTACCCAAATTTGCATTGCAAGAATGAACAACAAAAGTCCCAAATTTTATGTTCACTGAAGAGATGTTACCTTTAGCTTCATGTGTAGATATATAATAAAAATAATTCAATAGAGAAGAAAAAAATAGCATAATGCAAAAAAAAGTGCACATTCTATACATAATTGCTTCTTTCACCCTTGGAGAAAAGAGATCCACAATATCGAAAGGCTCATTGATTACCTCAAACTTACCCATAACTTGAAGGATATCAAATACAACTCCATGGAATAATTTTGGATAGAAAGAGTATTGTAGAGGACCAGCCATTAACATCATACAACAACAATATTCATACCAATATATTATAAGGACCAAATCTACAAGCAATAAGATAGTTTGGTAGAAGGAAGTGTACTCTTTGTGTACAACTATTAGCACATTTTCATCACCCAAAATAATTTCAAAAATGATTATAAAATAATATATTGTGTTTGAAAACCTCCAATCTTCATGGGTGATAATGAGATATTGTGAAGTAATTATTCTTAAAAATTTATCACCAACCATATTAGCAATTACCCATTTTTGTGGCTCATTACTCCAACCATATTGAATCAAGAAAATCTTCAATTCAAAGCAATCCATCTTCATCTCATATTTTCCATATTCCCAATACTAATTGTACTTCCTATGAGTATAAATGACAATAAATTTTTTTCCATACCTTTAGAAATTCCCTTCTGAAACATTGAACTTCATACTTACTTTCCTCATCATTTCCCATCTATGCAATGATAGAGTCCATTTATCCTTTCTTGAAACACCATACTCCTTCACAAGATTATGCGAGAAATTTCAAATGAAAAATTTAAGGTATGTACTTCTTACCTTCACAAGCCCTTCCAATGCTTCTTGTGCTTCAACCTCATGCATACCTTATGTTCTCATGACTTCACCAAGTATTTAATATCAATCTCCCATGTAGATACTAAGTTCTGAATTGCTTCATTACCATAGTCAAATAAAAAGTGACATCCTTTGACTTTTTTTTTTTGACTCCTAGGTTGCAATTCTTGGACCATGTGTTTCCTCACCTTACTTTCCTGATGCTCATACTTGTTCAATTTGGTTCTTCCTCCATAAGTTGCTAATCTAAAAATATTAGTAAGATGAAATCCAATATTACAATTCAATAAGACACCCTTTGCATGTGCATGTTTTTCAAGAATTTCATCACATAACTCCTCATAGACACATAGTGTAGCAATAGATAAAAAAAATACTTAATGTAACCCATGTAGCCTTTACAACCCATGGAAAAACTCTTAACACATACCAAATTTCTCTTCATAGATGGAAAATCCATTCTAGATCTTTAAACCCATTATTCTCAATTCTAAATAAAATCCAACTCCTTGTACTATCAGAGCCCAATGACTTCCTCCTATGATTACCCATGTTCTCTTACAAATGCATGTGAGCAATCTGAAGAAAAAAGTGCATAACATGATTGGATTACCTCACTTGTAGAGAACTTTGGTGTTGCATTCCCTTGCATATATCAAGTTCTGATGTTATGACCCAAGTATGATAGCTTTTTCATATTAAATTCATATGGAAATTCATTGGTATTTAGAGCCTTCTTTATACTAGGAATATTGTAACCATATTTTGAAATATATCCCCCTTGAAAACTCCTCCATTCATCCAATGATAGAAAACCTGTATGTAACTTGGTCCCAAAAACACCATGCCATGCATTATAGTAAAATATAGAATATCAAAATGACATATTTCTTCCTTGCCACATTTTTGCAATAAAAATTTTGAATTATCCTTATCTTCGTTTGGCCATAGACTAAAATATTGTAGGAGGGATCCATGCATTGTAAACATATATCTTTCAGACTATCCACAAGTTTCCTTTTAACTCTATCAACAAGGTAACTTTTCTCATTTTCTTGCAAGTATTTTGAATAGTCTCCATTTTCAAGAGTTGCACAACTTTCAAAATCAGCAACCACTCTAATGTCTCTGATGCAATCCTCTTGAAATGATGGCATGAGAATTATGCTCAAACAATAAATCATCAAGAAGCTCCATTGATTGGTTCACTATGATATTTTGTATTGGGTAATCCAAATAATTACCTGGATCCCAAACTCTTGTGCATGGTCCATTTTTAATTCCTTCACCCTCATGAAGTCTAGAGCCATGAAATGATAATAGACCTTTGTTAGAGATAATGTAAAAATATAAACTGTCTTCTAGGATATACCTTTTAGTAAGATCATTATGAGATTCATTTTGAAATATTTCTTGCAACTTCACTTTCTTTGCTAAAATAGCTTCATCAAAGGAATTTAAGTACTCATCACTAATTTTTTCTCTAAAAATTTCCACATGCTCAACATCAACATTCTCTTCCAAAATTTATGTCTTATATTTTTCTATCACTATCTCTAGTTCTTCATGCACCATATTATCCATAGTAATTTCATGCATGTCCAAAGAATCAGCCTGATAATTTATCACATATTCATCATTCTTCGAATCACTCACTACATTAGCCTTATTTTCTATGAACTCCTCAACAACTATATTCTCATTTTCAACCTTTTGTTCAAATCTATCAATCTTAAAAAGAACCTACTTGAATGTGGACTTGGGTATTGATACCTTGGTACCACCAATCAAGAGAAGCTCCTTCAAGGTGTAGGATGGCATATTGAATGGAAACTTGATTCTCCATGGAACTAGAATAGTAACACTCTTTCATCTCAAATAAGCATGCTATGATTAAAATCTTGTTTGATCCATCAAAAGTGGGGGCTAAAGGTTTAATAGTTCTTCTCTCTTAAGTTGTTTTCCACCCAAATTTGAATATTCTCTAAAAAAATTGATAACCATCATTTTTTGCATCTAACTAATATAGTAACTATATGGGAAATATCTTTTAAACCCTTCATCTTGTTTAGTATGTGCTTCTCTCATGGCTACAAAATCTCTCACCAAATATTCCATGTGATCTACCATCTTTAAAAACTCCTCTTTTCCTCTTTACAAGAAAATGATAAAACCCTTGGGCTATCAAGATCATGGCTCTAATGCCACTATAATATCCCTTATAGAAAAACCAAACCCAAATCTAAAACTTTTGTTTCTACCCAAAATCTTAAACAAAGCAAATCGGGTATAAGGGAAGATGCACCAAACAACTCCAAACTATGATTAAATAATGAGAAGTTGATTAAGAAAGATTTATTACTAATCCAAGCATGATTTCACATAATTTTTTCTATCAATGCATCAGCTAACAGAAATTTTACATCTATTGCAAATATGCATAAAGAAAACACATACTAGAATCTTAAATATGCACCAAAATGCATCAAATTGGAAATCGGATAAGGTGCAATTGAGATAAAATGATTTATTATTGAATTTCACATGGATTTCACTATATTTTCTATAAATTTTAAAAAATAATAGCCATGAATAGCTTTAGAAATTTGTACACATATTTCTAAACTTCAAACAAAAACCTCTCCTATAGAAAAAAGCATGAAAATATAGTCCAAAAATAGAAAAACCACGGCCTCCAAGTTTGAAAATGGTTTTCACAAATTAGAACAACAAAATAAAAACTAAAATATTCAAACTACAACTATCCAACAAAACTCAACTTATGAAAATGAAATATAATAATTTAGATCATCACTATGGTAATCTCTGGGTGAGATTACACTATGATGAACCTCTGAATCCCATGCTTATTTCACCTAGAAACCCTCAACCATCCTATTTTTTAGTCTCCCTCTCCACAAGTTTGACAACCTCTAAAGAATGGAAAAATGCATTAGCAACAACCTTTGAATGAATAAATGAAAAAGAATATTTTTCCCATTAAGTAATCCACATTGAAAATTCAAATTTGGGCACCAAGATTTCATGCAAAGATGAAGGAAATAATTTTGTAACTCCTCTTTCCCAAATGTTTGCCAAAAATTAGCCATTTTCCATAATTATTGCTTTTTAGACAATTATTACGATAAGCAATAATTTCGCTTTTCTAGCCATAAAATGCTCCATCCAAACCCACGCCCAAGTATGGGTGATAAATATATATATATTTTTTATTTTTATTTTTTTATTTAACTTATCTTGAGAAGCACACTTTTCTCGATTTTTCCATGAGTCCTGACTTACTATTTTTGGACAACTTGACTTACTAAAAATAGAAACTGCTATTTTGAGAAAAATGTTATTTATAGCAAAAGGGGACATGACACATTCCATGAATACATCTTGCCATGTATGTTATGACACAAGATATTTTTTTATCTTTCTTCTTCTTATAATGACATGTGCTCCTTTATGTAGCACACATTATTCCAAGAGGGGCTATCATATCTGGATTATCTTGAGTTTTATTTTTCAAACATGTATGTCTTAAAAATCTTGATTTCATTGTCTAGCTTGGGGGAAACCTGACAAGAATTTTCTTATGATCTCATATTTTCATGATAGGGGTTCTCCTTGTGGGGTTTATTTCTATCACTCATCTTTTTATGATAGGGGTTCTCCACCTTGCGAGGTTTTCTTCTATCACTTGTCCTTTTGTGATATGGGTTCTCCTCCTCATGGGGTCTATTTCTATCACTCATATTTTTATGATAGGGTTTCTCCTCTTCATTGGGTCTATTTCTATCACTAGATGATGCAATTTTTCCACTACCACCTAACTCATTCCATTTGGCCGCATCATTTCATGTCGATGGAGGAATCTCTGTCGAGGATGTGCACATGCTGCATGGATGTTTGTGCATCGTGTTGTCATACTAACAAGATTCTTCCTCTGGAATCCATAGAGGCATTACACTTCTCCATTGGTTGTGAAGCATAATGTCTCCTGCTTCATTAACCAATGAAAAAAGGGTCTTTTCCTCTATTTTCCTAGTTCAAATCCATCAACTCACATTCTTTCACTCCTTGACTCGTTCTTATTCTCTCCACTCTTGATGGATCAATTCTCACTCATCATCACTTTCTAAGCTTCCATTCTACTCTTTATTGGCTACAAGCTAGAAGTTATGATTCTTACATTGATGTTATTGTTGCAACAACTCCACCATTGGATACTTTCAAGCTTCTTCCTTCCACTACTTTCCTTGAGTGCTCATAGCTGTGATGGTGATATTGTTCATTGTTGCTTACTCTTTGTATCATTTAGTTTACTAAATAACATATTGTTTTCTTTTCTCTATTTTCTTTCTATTTCTCCATTTCTTTCT
Source organism: Sequoia sempervirens (assembly GCA_007258455.2). Taxonomy (NCBI): domain Eukaryota; kingdom Viridiplantae; phylum Streptophyta; class Pinopsida; order Cupressales; family Cupressaceae; genus Sequoia; species Sequoia sempervirens. Next base: position 579 of record VDFB02006008.1, on the reverse strand, counting down.
ACACTTTGTGGCTATCTAGTTGTCTATGGAGGATCGAACACCAAATCGGGTGACTGATAGAGGTAGTCCTCTAAAATAGCCCCAACATTTTTTTGTCTCTATGTGTGTAGGTAGTTCTTTTTGAGTGGAGTTATTCAAAGAGTGAACTCATGGATGAAAAGGAACATTTTCTCACCCTCCTTGTCATTTTTGCAATAGTTTAGTCCTTCGTCTCATTTTTTCATATTTGCTATTTTTTTCCTTTTTATTCTCTATCAAAGTATAAATATTGCAAAGTTAGGTAGTTAGCATATTTCCTTGTAGCTTTTTCTTGTTTTTTGGACCCCTACCCATATGGATGCTAGCACATTGTGCTAGAGTTTGAGATCCACACTGTCGTCCTCAAACATTGAACTGTCTAGGTAGTAGGCCAAACCTTAGAAATCAATTCTACTGACCCTATGAACATCCAATTTAGTAGATGGAAAGTGGTAGGTTATTTTACCTTCCTTTTCAACCTTAGTACCTTACCCCTTTCAATACGCTTAGCAAACCTAAGGTATTTTAGGGCAGCCTATTACTTAGGACTCATTCGCGACT
>VDFB02006007.1:42031-58914 GCA_007258455.2 Sequoia sempervirens | reverse complement strand
AATTGGCATAGTAGATTTTGAGCGCGTTATTGACTTTGATACCTTTCCAACGGTTCAAACGATTTGTGAATCGGAGTCTCGGATAAAAAGTTATGGCCCCAGGAAGTTGGCGCACTTTCTAGAAGATACAATTGCAAATGTTCTTTTGAAATTTGAACTTCAAGTTGTAATTTTTTGGCGCCAAACCACCTAAACTCAAATTTGAATTTTGTTTTGGCTCCAAAACTAAAGAAGAGCTCTATTTATGGGTGGGTTTCTAATTTTTGGGTAACTTTTTGGGGACAAGCTCACATATTGCGAAGGGTTATTTTGTAGCTTTCTGTAACTTGCATGTGTTGTAGAACTTGGGATTTGAGATCCTCTGCATGTAAGAAGCTCCATTTTCTAAATAATAAAATTATTCTCTTGTTTGTGGGTTATTTTTGAGGTCTCGAGGCGCCTCATCACCAATGGGGAGGCCTAAACAAACAAGTAAGGTATTTAGGAATCCAATTTTCTATTGATCCTTCTCTAAAGGATATGTGGGACTAGAACTAGAGAAAACTGAAAAAATAAATAAAGTGCAATAAACAATATCTCTCCATGGTTGGTAAATTGCAAATACATCAAAAGATAATTTTTTTCATATAGCATATATTATGCCTCTATTTGGTTCTTCAAAAACTACCAAATTAATGATATTAAGAAATGTATAAGGAGATTCCTTTGGTTTGATGGCAAAGGATGAAAAAAGAGAGATGATATTAATTGGAAATGGTGTTGTTTACATAAAAATAAAGGAGGTTTTAGTATAAAATACTTAAAGATGCAAGGAGTTTTTCTTGCGATCAAATCGATTATAATTTCCTTTAATGGAAAGGAGCCTTGGAAGGTGTTATTGAGAAACAATATCTAGTTGAGTCCTGAAAAATTCCAAACAATGGATACATCTTCACCCTCATGATGTCTATTTTGGAAGATTTCCTATCTCTCCTTTTGGCTCTAAGATGTTAGCAAGAGAAATTGGGAAGTACAATTCAAAGGTTTGTACCCCAATACTTCTTATGTAGTCTGTTTATACCCCAGTGGATACAATAAGAGAAACAAGCATGTGTGGTAAGAATCTAGAGGGCATACATATCATATAACATAACAATATCAAAGAAAATATTCATACATTCATCTCACACATATATAATCCTTATAAATCCTTTATATTATATCCTAATTAGGTACAAAAGGTAGGTCTTAGTCTCTGCTCTGGTATTATATTTCTCTATCTATCATGCTATATTTTATCTATCTCTATCTCTTTATCTCTTTATTTTCATATGATTTACAACACATATATACATACATTCCTTTGAAGGGACATGAACTTTAACTACAATCAATGCATTTTCTTGGTATTGCAGACCTTTTCAGGTAACTTGCAATAGGTTATGATCCTTCTTGTGACCACATAATACTCAGTTGGGAAGGAGGTTTTGGTATTGTATCTTTAGTTTGGCCATGGTAGAAGTCTAGTGTGCCTATTCCTACAACAATGTACCTATCTATCCTTGGATTTGTGTAAGCGTAAGTTCTTCCCTTCAAAGATCAGTTGAGATTCAAATATTTTTTTTTATCTTCTTGGATTCTTTCAAAATAAGTTGGAGGAATCTTAACTCACTACTGATGGCCTCCCTCAACTATTGTATTTGTTCCTTTATTAACTCCTTTTGAGTATGGAGTTGTTGTAGCTAGATATGAATATTCTCCACTTGATCCCTTAGATGCTTCGATCGGGTCCTATAGAGGATCATAGGCCACTTGTGCTATCTAGTCTTCAATTTGAATAATTTGGGTGTGAAGGTTCTTTGTTGTATTGAGCCATTGTAAGAAAGATTGATATTTACCCTGGGCTCTTGGATGCTATCTCTTATTTGTTTGATCTGTTGTTCCAACTAGGAGTGTGCAGTGGCACATCTCTTTGTATACTCTTTGATTTGCTTCTTTACCAACTATTATTGGGCCTCCTTTCTGATGTTGGTCTTGGAAAAGGTGAAGTTACCTTCTAGACTATCTACCAGCTACTTAAGTTATTGCAATAGCGAAAGTGAGGTGTCTCACAGAAGATGGGGAATCACATGTTGTAGGGTGAGAATCACATCTTCTAGTTTTTCTACCTATTGTACATGCTCGTTCAATAGCTGTTATCAAGTGGTAGCATGGAAGATGTCTCCTAATTGCATCTTTTGTACAAGGGACATGCTGGATAAGTTAACCTATGATCCTACTATCAAAACTTGTAATACCTATGGAGATGAAACCATTTGTATTTGATGTTGCTATACCAGGAAGTTCCTAATTGCGGAGATGGTATCTGAGGGAGTGGATGTATCTCCAAAATCCTCCCTAGTATTTTCTTCTCCATTGGGGCCTGTAGTTTCTCTAGGAGTGGCCCCTATTTCTCTGGTAGTTTTTTCCTCTAGGGTTGGACCTTCAACTTGCTCTTTATTCTTTGTCATTTCCTCATAGAGCTTCCAAGTGACCTCTTCTATCTCTTTTCGGATCGCCTCTGTATTATCTAGATTACCCTCCATAATTTTGTTAGCTCTTTGTTTTATTTGAAGTTCTTGTGCTTATGCTTGTGCCAATGCTAGTTTTATCTCCTTTTTTATGTTTGGGCTAACTATGGAGATTGATTTATCCCATATTTCTTCATCTTGGCTCAATTCCTTCACCCTTTTCTCCCTACTTATGACAATTATTTCTTTTGGGAAGTCTTTCATAGCTTCTTCCACCCTTTTATTAGACTGGTTGATGTATTGGAGGAGGAATTATATTATCTTGTCTTTATTTTGTGTATTAGATTCCCCATATATCTCCAACACTATTGGTAGCATGCAGTCGTGGATGATGGCATTTTGTAGTGGTCAGTATATTGATGGGATCTTGTGTTTGTTCTAGAGGTTCTTGTGGTTTCTTTGGGTTGATTGGCAGAGGGGTTACTGAAGTTCGTTGTCCTTGTATCCTTCTTCTCAAAGGTTTTTTTATCTCTTCTTTTGCTTTTGAAATCTCTTCTACCTCTATATCTTCCTCTCTTTGCCACTTGGAAATTTGCTTAGGTCATTTCTATCTAGTTCTTTTTGGTGGAGTGGTTCATGGTGGCTTCCTTAGGGTTGATATGGTTGGTGTAGAGGAAGTGGGTCCATCTGAATGGACTGGATCCAATCTTTTGGTATATAGCTTTGATGCAAAGAGTGACACGAGCTTCTATGCGAATCCCCCCTTTGGAATACTCCACTGTTCATGGATTTTTTCTTTATTCTTCTCTAATTTATCCCCCACACCCTTGTATTTTCTATCCATTACCTATTTGTATGTTTTGAACCTTTTCACATTAGGGTCCTTTGGTTTAGTGAGTAGGGTGGCTGTATATACATCTATTTCCTTTGTGGTGAACTCATATGTGAGTTGTGGAATCCATGCAGTTCAGGGCTCTACCGCCTCCATGTAATTATAATCCTTATCTACTAAAAATGTTATTGTGTTAATTTACTAATGTACCGATTCGTAGGGGAGCTAATGTACTAATGTAATTATAATCCTTATCTACTAAAAATGTTATTGTGTTAATGTATTGAATAATCCTTAGTATGTCATGGTGTATGATTGCTTATCTAGGAATTGTTGTGTATGTTGCTTGATATGTGTCACAGTGGGGAGGTGTGTTTTTTAGACCTTTCCTTTGAAGTTGGGGAGCTCATTCAAGAAATAGAAAATTAGGCATACAAGTAATGTTCCAAACCAAAAATGATACTTGGATGCTTTGATTTTTTGATGTTCTCCATCAATTATTCTCTTATGAATTCATAGAGGTCAAAGTATTTCCCTTCAACGATCATTTGTTGTGCGATATGGATAGCAGTGGTGGTTGCAGAATCCTCTCGATTTGCATATTATATCATATAAGCAATACCCATGGTGGCATATCAAACTTCTAGATTGGTGATTGCACGTACATCCATACTTCCACCATCAAAAGTTGCTCCGATCGGTTTGGTAACTTCTTCATTTTTAATGGCCTTTTTGGCCAAAATGGCTCCCTTCATGCTTAACCTAGTTACCACTTGAATGGTTTCTTTGGTTATGCGGTGTGGTTTTTCCAAGTAGATAAATTTGTCATGTACTTTTCTTAGCTCCAGACATACCTAATCATGGTTGTCGTAGGAATCTAGGTAGTCTTTCCACATCCATATTTTTTAGCCCTAATTCCTTGTATTTTGGTAGGTACTCTTGTTTGGTGTTAAGAGGGTCTTGTGAAGCTACTCAAACTTGGTATGGTCGAGCTTTGCTATCTGCTCGTGAATGTATTTCCACACATCTTCTAAATACACCACAGTAACACAAAATAAATGTGTGTCGAGTAACTCTTCTCCCTGAGCATTCAGTTATTCTCCGGTTTTAATTTTGAACAAGTAATCCGGTCCTTGGTTATTCTTTTTGAGTTTTACCATAATCTTAAAATAGAAGTCTTGAAATAACAACCATTTGGATATCATGGGTTATCAGTTTGTTAAGTAGGTACTTGAGGGGTTTATGATTTGTGAAGAAAGTGAATGGTGCATGGATAGTAAATAATTTCTATGCTTTTGTAATGCATAAACCATAGCTAGCACTTATCTTTATTAATGGTATAGTTCTTCTCTGTAGTAGATAATTTCCTACTATAAAAAAGCTATGGGATGGTCTTTTGTTCCCTTGGGTTGAGTGAGTGCTGCCTCTATAGCTATACTAGAAGCATCAACATGAATTGGAAAAGGATTATTCTAATCCAGAAATATTAACATCAGTGCCTGTACAATTTTTTGCTTTAAGGTGTCAAAGGATTTTTGTGATTCCTCATTCCATTCTATACTTCAATTGGTTTTCTTCTTTAGGAGTTCCTCTAATGGGGTGACAATTTCAGCATAACCTTTGATGAACTTCCTATGATATCCTATATACCCCAAGAATGTTTTAACTTCTAGTTCATTCTTTGGTGGTGATAGGTTGAGGATCAAAGAAACTTTCACGAGGTCTACCATTAACCCTTCCTTACATATAATGTGACCTATAAGAGCTCCATAGGGTATCACAAAGGAAAGTTTAGAGATATTTGCATACTTCTACACTAGTTTAACATCATCTAGAGGACCTATACATGATCTTTTACAAGCCTATAGACAATCCAATCATCCAAGTACACTTCTAGTAAATCATGAATAGAATCTTTCAAATTGTTGATCATTATCCTGATAAATACCACATGGGCATTCTTTAGTCCAAAGGGAATTATTCTATATATATAGTAGCCCCATTCGATAGAAAAAATAGTCTTAGGTTGATCTTCCTCCCTAATTTTCACTTGATGGTATCTAGAGAAGCCATCAGCGAATGAATATATCTCTCTTCCGACTATTGATTCTAATATTTCTTCTATAAAGGGAGTTGGAAATGGATCATGCAAACATGCTTTATTTAATTCTTGAAAGTCTATGCATACCCTTATCTCTCCCATTTTCTTATTTTGTACCACCATGGGACATATCCAATCTGCATATTCTATTGGTTTGATGATTCTAGCATTCAACATCTTATCTATCTCAGTTTTTACTTTCTTCTTCATATTCAGATTGAGTCTGCATGGCCTTTTCTAGACTGGTTTAACACCTTCTTTGAGTTGGATTTTCATCATTACAACCTCCTCCTTAATTCCTTTCATTTCCATAAATTTTCTTGGAAACAAATCGTGGAATTCTACTAAGGCTTCTATTATTTGTGCTACCACCTTCTCATACCAATATTCTCCTATCCTAGCCAATTTGGGGTCCCCTTCTACTGCAATTTTTGTCTCCTTCAGTCTGAGGGGTTCATTGTAGTATTTTTTTTGGGTTTAGTAATTTCCTCTATTTTCCTTTCCTCTTGGACTATTTGTATTTGTGGAGCTTCTTCTTGTTCATCATTCTGTATCGCATAACAATATTTTCTTGTTCCAGTAGACTCCTACTCTAACCATTTAATATATTTCCATATGCCTTCCTCTTTAGGTGGTGGAGAGGAGATTTTTGGTACTGCTATCCATAGGTCATCTTTTGATTTAAATATGATTTCCTTCATCTGGGTTAATGTGGTAAGTATCCAGGGGTTGTCACTGTGGAAGGCGAAAGTATGAAGGAAATTTGTACTCACTTTGTTCCATGTTTTAGTTTATGCCTATTTCTCCTGATCTACATGCCAAGTTTTGCTACGGGATTGAGTGTCCAATAAAATAGCTAGAGATATAATCTGTCGTCATACTCATAATTTTCCTCCTAGTGTGTCCAAGTGATTTTATGGAAGGATGTCTCCTTTGTACGTGGGTATATCTTCGTATTCTCCTACCTCCAGTAGCAATCTTTCTTGATCGAGATTTTAAAATCTTCCCACTTCTTGATAGTTTTTTTGTGCATGTTGTGCCAACATGTGAGAGTGTAGGTAAGAGTGCGGTAAAATATCAAGCCCGTGTGCTTCATTGGGGAAGATTTTCTCTAACTGTGATATATAATATAGAAAATCTCCTACCCTAGAGTATTTAGGTAACTTAATATGGAAATTTCCCTTTACAATATGATAGACTTGATGAGATACTTCATTATTATCTTCCCCATTACTTTTTGCGATATGACACATGTCCTACACTACACTGCCTTCTTTTTCCCATTTTTTTCTTATCACAAATACTCTCTAGGAACTAAATATTCTATGAGAATATACTTCTTGGTTGTGCTACATACATGTCTCTAGTACTGTTTCACTGTCGCTACTCCCTTCAATGTCATTTACCTCAATTTCTCCTAAATTAGGATCTTCCAAGGTTTTCGTTTCCTGTGTTGTGGTTATGGTGTTTATAGTCCTACCATTATCTTCATACTCCTTCACATTGACTTCTTTTATGTATGATTCTTCTTTCTTTTTACTTAGGCATATAAGGACAACCCTTTTGTCATCCTTAAATGAGATATCTTCCTTCTCGGCATCTATTATTCCTTGGAAGTCTACAGACCATCTCAATACCAACAGTGTGTCAAAGAAATCAAAGGTTTCTTTCATTGTAACTATCTCAAAGTTAACCATTTGTTTTACTCTTACACTAACTTCTAAATTCCTCTAGGTACCTAAGGTTTTCATTTTGGTACCATCTGCTAAGCTGATATTGTAAATCAAGTTTACATTTGATCCTAAATCAATGATCACCTTATGGATCTTCTTATGATGAATGCGAAGATCAATAATTAGGAGTCTAGTCTTTCAATGTTTTCCCACTATTTTGACTTGTAGAATATTCATTTTATTTCAATACTTGTTGAATTATTTAAGCTTTGTGATTAAATCTTGTTGTCTGGCCAATTGTGCTAGTTTCTTTTAAGTACATTCACCTCTTGTTTTGAAAATTAACTATTCTTCTCTTTCTCCTTTTCTTGATCTTTCTCAATGATTCTTTTAGTTTGAATTAGTATCTGATCATTTTACTTTTTAGTAGGGCGAAATATTTCTTCCCCTTCAAAAATTTCTTCTTTTGTGGTTACTGCTTTTGTTCTTCCAGTATCAGTTCCCTATTCAGTTACCACTGCTACCTTACCCTTCTCCGGTCTACACTCTGTGTGGTATTATTCTTTGCTATTTCTCTCGTCTATAGTGTAGCTCTTGTCCTTTTTAGCCTTGCGGTATCTTCTAGTTTCTTCCACAAGGTTCTTAGGTACTTTGCGAAGGATCCTTTCTCCCCTAGTTGAATTTGAGTCCTATTTTTTATTGTTTTGATCTTGTGTTTGGGTATTTTTATAGTGTTGTCATTCCTTTTTATAGTTAAACGCATTATGGTTCTTGTCATCATAGAATCCACACTATTTTCTCCTTTCACTCAACATTCCATGGAAAAATGTCTTGGTTTCCCGCAATTGAAATAGGTTACATCTGCTCTTCTTCCTCTTCCTCAACCATGACCTCTTCCTCCCTAGAATGGGCCATTATAACTATATAATTCTATACTTTGAATAGCATTGGTGTTTCTCTAATTTTGTTACCACGTTGGAGCCCTATACTTGTGATCCTATGCACACAATGGACTTTCCACTAGTCCTTATACATATGCCATCGTCCGGTCAATGTTTTGGTCTTATTTTACCCAAAATAGTTGGGATGGGAATTCTAGAGTTGTGTGATCATCCCATTGTCCACAAGTACCACAATATAGAGAGTTTGGTTTCTTAACCATGTGGAGGTACACTCTTAGTGAATTCACCTTCTTTTCTTCAATTTATTTAGGACATTCATTCAACATGTTCCCCTCCCTGCCACAATATGAACAACATATATTAGGCCTCTATGGTCCAATCTCCTATTTCATGAGTTCTTTTCATAACTGTAATTGGTCCATTTCTAGTTGTAACCATTCTATTTTCTTATTCTCTTTTTCTTTCTCCATTTTCTGCCATGACTGGCCTTCTATTGGGCAAGCTAATGTAACTAATTCTGAATATGAACCAAAGTGTCTACCATCTAGAACCATTCCGAGTTCTAGAGTTATTGTGGAGAGAAACCATTTTCTCTTTTGTTTATCATTTAATGAATATTCTAATCTCTAGGTTACTTCTTTGAACCTCCTATCAAATTCTAAGATAGATTCATCTTCTTGTTGCAATAATTCTCTCGACTTACTCACTCCTATTGGGAGTTTTAGACTATCAAAATTATCTAATCGCCTCATCTCAAGGCCTATTATTATGTGGGTATGATTTATGGTACAAATTTAATGGTTCATCTCTTAGGGACCCAATGAAGTCGAATAGTTTTATGCTTTCACGTTGTTCATTCTGTCTTTGCCATATTTTTCCAATAAGAAAAAATGTTTCACAAAATTGTTAGTATCCTTTTCAAAGATAGGCATCTTCCTCACCGTGCCCATTTCATCTTCTTCTGAGGATTTTCCTCTTGACTTACAATAAATATTCTTTGATTACTAAAGATGGAACTCCTCTTGCTATCACTTCCTAACTTTCTGCAATCACTTTGTTTGTGATTCTCCACCCAATATTTTGATTATTACTTTCCAAAATATTTGTCTACAATTCTGATTTCCTACCTTCCACTTCTCCTTTGTCTATATCTAGATGTGTTATAGTTGACATAAGGGGCAACTCCTCGTCTGAGGGTAATGCATGTTACTCATAGCTTTTAATTTTTAAATGTGTCTCTTCATTAGTAATTGTTACCAATTGATGCTTAACTAATAAATTCTAAGGATTAAGATTAGTTTTCAGCGCTTCTTCATTTTTCTCCTCTGGGACATTCTTGGCTTCCCTTTCCTTCATTTTCTATTTCATGTTATTGGTTGCACCCACATTGACGTGCTTAGATACACCCTTATTAGCACACTCCCCTATTTTCTTTAAAATTTATTCTACCATTTTTCTAACTTGTTCTTTTTTTGTTTCTCTTTTGTAGTCTATTTCTTCTCTTTCTTGGTTTTTTTTGCTTTTCTTTCTTTGACATGTTTGTCCATTTTATTTTTCTTATTTCTCTAGTTTCTTTTCTTTTTTTCATGGAATTTTGTTCCTAAATTTTTACCCAGTCTATATATCCTTTGATTCTTTTAAAATATAAATAGTTGCATCTATTCATGGACCCTTTTAGGTCCTCTTCCCTTTCCATTCATCATCCCATAATGATCTACCCCCCTCTCATAGAGGTGGCCATTAGCATTTGATATAGTTTAATTTTTTTCCAACTTTCCTTACCTTTTTATGCTTCTAATTTATTTACTATTCTCTTTAGGGTCTCGACAACATAATCAATGTTAGCAAGAGAAATGGGGAAGTACACTCCAAAGATTTGTACCCCAATACTTCTTATGTGGTTCTTTTATACCCTAGAGGATATAGTAAGAGAAACAAGTATGTGTAGTAAGAATCTATATGGCATACATATCATATAACATAACAATATCAAAGAAAATATTCATTCATCCCATGAATATATATGATCCTTATAACTCCTTTATATTATATCCTAATTAGGTACAAAAGATACGTCTTAGTCTCAACTCTAGTATTATATCTCACTATCTATCATGCTATATTATATCTATCTCTATATCTATATCTCTTTTCTTGCATATAATTTACATCACATTTATACATACATTCCCTTGAAGGGGCATGACCCATAACTACAATGAATTCCTTTTCTCAGTACCTCAGACCTTTTTCGGTAGCTCGTAGTAGGTTTTGATCCTTCTTGTGACTTGCTAACAAATGTTCAGGAGAATTTGGAAATCATGGGAGTTAGTGAGAGATTTTATCAAAAGTAATAATATGTATGATAAGGAGAAAAACAAGGTTTGCAGATTTAGATCCATCTAGTGGAACTAATAGTTGAACAATACATCTTTAGCCCTCCTTCAGTGTTGTTGTGCAAAGAGTTGGGATAGTAAGGGAGTAAAAGAGTTTCGTAATATTTTGAAAAGTAATTAGTTTAAAATTTGGAAAAGGCTTAATAATGAGCATGTTCTACCTCAATCCCAAAGAAGATACATAGTACTAAGGAAAGCCTATATTATAACATGTAGTTTCCTATTCAATCAACTTTGATACATAAATTTATGAGAATTTGAAGTGGATTGATAGTTGTGCTCTTTGTAAATTTAGTCCCTAGAAAGTTTATAGTACCTTAACTAACTAATTAGGATGTCTCTAGGCACTTGAATGATTGCTAGCATTTAAACTTTAATCTAAAATCCTTAAATTCTATTGGTCTCAAGTCATTGAGCCAAAAAGGCCTGCTTTATATGGTTACTTCTCATAAAAAGATTGGTTGTTAATCTAAATAGTTTAAATTTGATTCTAATATAAATTTTTGTTCCTTTTCTAGGACTATTGAGACCATTGAGCATATTTTTTAAAAAATTGCTAAAGAAATTTGACTATTATTTATTGTTGGCTTGGGTGAGTGGGATAGAAGCAACCATTTTTCTTGGAAATAAATCATGTTTGGCTGTGGATAGATTAAATAGGGTTTATAATTGGTTTTGGATTGTTTTAACCACTAAAATTATTTGGTTTTAGTGAAAAGAGAGAAATGAGGATTGTTTTTAGGGAAAGAGGAGGCAACTTACAAAGTACTTTAAGAGACTCAAATTTCATATTATTGCCTTGCAGGTTACCTTGATACTGGAGGTTTTAAAAGAAAAAAATATAGGAGTTAATAGGTAGTGTTAATACCAATATAGTGAGATCCGAGGTCAAAACAACAAAATACTGGCCATATGCGAAGGAAGATGACAAATTTGTAAAAAAAACATGAAGTTTTAATAGAGACGATAAATATTTCACTTATGAAATTATTTTGGAAGACATGGGACTTAAATAAAGAAAGATAGGATTTGAAGATGATGATGGTCCAGAGATTGTGATATCTAATGGCAACATTTCAAAGATCACCCCTCCAATAGGAATACATGAGATGGATAGGTTCAGTGAAAGTTGGAACAATTAGTCTAAGTGGAAGAATATCTGGCTTTTTGAGATAAGTTGGTATTTTAATTACTATTTTTTGTAAATATTTTTTGGATTGTAGTGTCTATAACTCTCGCTACCTGGCCTAGGAATTGAACGTATATTGTAACCCGTTCACTTTTTTAGTAGTATATAATTAATTAAAAAAATATGCTTAACCTTTTTGAATTGTTTGATATTTAAGAATAGTCAAGAAAATATTTGACAAATAATCTATCCATATATTATTTTTGTAAATAAGTTAAAAAATTGAATGGACCTAAATAAATTAGAATATCAAACAGTCCCCCCCCAAAAAAATAAAAATAATAAAAATAATAATAATAATAATAATAATAATATAAAAAAAATCAAAAGTTTAATGTCATCATTAAAGTTTCAAAAGATTCACCATCTTCTCTAATAATAAGAATATATAGAAAACTCAATAAAAGAATCATAAAACAATAAAAATAAATCACTTTCCTATCATCGACTCACTAATGCATGTACTTCGTTGGCTATGGTAGTTGACTACAGGAATTGTCATGTTAGTTAGTGTAGACACTTAAAAATGTCTTGAATGATATCATGCACTCGAATCATGTATACTAACACTATTTCATCCTAAAACCCATCCTCTTTTCACTTAATTGATTTAATTATCCTAGCTGTTTACTTAATTATGTCATTTGCATCTATTAACCTAATTAATTTAATTATGTTAATTCACGGGCCCTTTTCATGCTAACATTTCATCTTATTAAATTGAATAAATCTAATTATTTAATTTAAGTCCCTAAGTCTTCTTATTTAATTAAATAACCCTAAGTTATTTAATTATCATTTCACTTTCCCCCTTTTCATTAAATCATTATATTTAATGAATATCATCTAATTCCCCTAATTGCTTAATTAAACCTAATTGCTTAATTATCAATTACTAATAAATCTAATTTCCTCCCCACAAGGAAAAGAGAATATTCCTCCTTTGCACATTCCTCCAAAGGATTCCTTCCTTTTTGCACATTAAAACTTTGTTTTAAGTTGCTAAATGTCTATTTTCCTCACCCATGAGAATATTCTCTTTCTTCACTCATTTGAAAAAGGGGAATATTCCTTTTTGAAACAAACTCTCAACAAACTTTTGGGAAAGCTTTTTTGAAAGTGTGTTTGTTTGGACAAAGGTGAACCCTTGATGAAATCACATCATTGATTCTCATCCCTTAATGAGAATCCATGATCCATGCTTCCAACTTCCTCCATCCTTGACCATTGATTAACCTTTTTGATCTCAACCCTTTATTTCTCGTTTGTCCTCCTATAAATTGGTCACTATTTGGAGACAAATGGATCCATATTTTAACATCAAACTTATGTTGTTAAAATCACTCTCACTTGCACTCATATTTAGCATAATTTTAGCTTATTTCAATTGCATCATATTATCTTGGCTTCCATTAATGGCTTCCATGATAACATAAATGCATCCATTTTAGTATTGTGTAATTAGGGTTTTAATATTTCTAGTTTAAAATTCATTTAGATTAGCCTCACACTCACACATATTAGTCATCTTAGCATAGATCATATTAAAACAACTTGCATCATGTTCATTTAGCTTTCAATCATGTTTTATCACACATTCATCATCGGTTTTGATGGTTCTCTTCAATATAATTGATCAAAACATGCTCATTTTTCCACAAGATTGGGAAAGGGTTGCCATTCCACATCAATGCGACACTACTCCCCCAATAGGATGAGTTTAAATGGATTAGAATAGGTATTGCTAAAGCTTTCGTAGTTTAATATGCTAAGTTTAATGGATTCCTAGTTTAGTTTTGTTGAATGATCTTATTAGGATTGACATTTAGTGGCATAATTACGCTTCGTATCCTCATGGATCAAGCATAGTCAACCCATACAAATCCATCGGTCATAGTTAGAAAATCAAGAATCTTTAAAATAATTACAATGACCACCAAAGAATTATAACTAGCAATTGGACATTATTGTGCAATGGGTACGCCGAAGGCATGTGGAAGGTCAATTAAGGGAAATTTTGGTCTATTTTTGCATACATTTTTGTAGTACATGATGTCAATTGGTAGGAAATTTAGAAAATGATTTTTTTTGTGGAACAAAGGTCTCAACAAAGAAGTGACAACTTCAAATCAACTACACATCCCCTTACAAGGATACAAACACAATTGAAAAAACCTTTGAATCATGAAGATAATCAAGATCCATTACCAATATGCTTATGTTATGTTTACAATGGGAAGAGAGGGAGAGAGGGACACAAAGAGGAAAAGAGAGAGAGGGGGAAGAGCGAGAGAGGGGAAAGGAGATAGAGACAAAGATTGAGATGGAAAATGAGAGGGAGAGAGATATGAAGTAGAGGGGGATAGAGATAGAAATGAAAATGGAGATGAAGAAGAAGGAGAGGTATATGGAGGAGAGGGAGATATAATGAGAGAGAGAGAGATGAGAGGAATAGATAAATATGGAAGAGATAAATATATAGAGAGGGAGAGAATGATAGAGTAAGAGATATAAAGATAAATATAGATATAGAAAGTGATATAGAGAGAGGGAAGCTATAGGGGTAGAGAGATGGAGAAGTAATAAAATAGAGATAGAGGGAGAGATGGAAGAAGAAATATGGATAGATAGAGATAAAGAGGCAAAAATATATAGATATAGAGGTCTAGGAAGATGGAGAGGGAGAGAGATGGATAGATAGAGAGAGGGAGACATGTCTAGAGATAGAAGGGCAGAGAGGAAGATAGAGGTAAAGATGAAGATATATCAATAGAGTAAGAGGGAGACAAGTATATAGAGAGATAGAGATAGACCTAGAGGGAGAGATAAAGATAGAGAGATAATGATGAAGAGATAGAAATATATAAAGGAAGAAGAAGATGGAGATAAAGACGAAGAGATGGAGATATATAAAGGAAGAGATAGAGGAAGAGGGAGAGGGAGAGATGGAGAGAGGGAGAGAAAAATAGGAAGATATAGATTTATGGGAAGATAAAGAGAGAGATATATAGGGAGATAAAGGGAGAGGGGTAGAGATAGAGACAAGTAATAGAAAGGGAGAGAGAGAGACAGATAAAGGGAGGAGAGATAGAGATAGATATAAGTAGGGAGAAAAAAGGAATGTGTGTGTGAGAGATATATATCGAGATAGAGATGTGGATGGAGAAATATGCAATGTGTGTGTGATGAGAAAGAGATAGAGAGGGAGAGATATATATAAATAAGAGATGGAGTTAGAGAGAGGATAAAGGAAAACTAGAGAGATATATAAAGAGGGAGCAATAGTGAGAGAGGGAGAGTGGGGGAGATAGGGATAGAAAGAGGGAGAGATAAAGAGATAGACATAGTGGGAAAGATAGAGGGGGAAGAGAGAAATATGCAAGGAGAGGCAAGGAGTTAGAGATGGGGAAGAGACATAGAGAGGAAGATATAGATAGAGATGCATATGAAGATGGAGATGGATTGGATCTTTCACATATTTTGTATACACATTTCCTAGTAAATGTGGCTTCTAGGGGGCACTATAATATGTTCCAACAAAGTTATAATGGAGAAGTGATAGCTTCAAATAAACTATGTATCCACTTACATGGATCCAAATATGATCAAATTACAAATTTTGAATCAAGAAGATAGTGAAGATCCATTATAAATAGGCTCATGTTATGTTTGTAATAAGGAGAGAGGGAGAAAGAGGTAGAGGTAGGATAGAAAGATGGAGATAAAGAGGAGGGAAGAGCAAGAGAGAGAGGAATAAGGAGATATAGACAAAGAGGAAGATGGAGATGGAGATGGAGATGGAGAGGAACATATTTTTTATGAGAAAAATTATCCTCAAGCCTATTATGCATTAACATAAATAGATTGTTGAACATAGGGATTTATTGAATGTGATGAAGTGGGACTCAATGATCTTTGAAAGGCCAATAAAACCCATTTGTATATAATCATGTTTTTTTATCTTTTGTAATAAAGAGACCCTTTGAAAAATTATCTCGACTCCACTTTTATATGGTAGGGAGTTGGAGTTATCTTTTCAAGTGGGCCCAATCTATCTTTTAGATGTCTAAATAGTTCATGTCTACCTTTTAGAAAATTAATTGTATTTAATTAGTGAGAATGATGATTCGTTTTGTATTATATCTTTGTCAAAGCTTATGTTTTTGGTATGATCAAGATCTTTATTTGACCCTTGAATAATTTTGATGGGTTGGACCATTTACTTGTGATAATTTAACCAAATGATAACTTTTAATTTAGATATATGGTTCCTCATAATATTATAATCTAACTTACAAAAATAAAATTTCTTATGTATAGAATAAATTATACTTATCTATATAACATTATTTTTTTGATTAATTATATCAATTATTTTAATCTACTTAAAATATTAATTTTAGAAAATAAAAAATATTAAAAAAATAAATAATTAAAATCACACTACAAACTAGAGAGTTTCAAAAGGTAAAATTATGATTTATACTATAAGTTGGATGTCCATCATTTGTTTCCTTACAAATAATTATAATTTAAAAAGGAATGCAGGAGAATGTAGATATTTGATTTCAAAATAGTTTAATTTTTTAAATAGTGATTTTATCTTTTCATCACCCTAGTGAAGTCATCATTTATATCTTGATTCTCTACATGTTTTTTAGAGTTTTCATGGATTTTTTTCTCTATATTAAAACTTATCCATTAACAATAAAATTAAATATCTAACAATATTATAAATTGAACCATTTATAATTAATATAGATAGAAAGTAGATATAATGCCCATAATATATTTATTAGTAATTAAAAATATTAACTTACATTAATTCTAGAAAAAATATTAAAAATTAAACAATTGAAACAATACTGCAAAATAAATAATTTAAAATACTTTGCAATGAAAGTAAAACTATAATATACAAAAATCTAGATTTTTAGTTTTTGTTTTTTACAAGCAATTGTGACTTAAAAAGGAATGTAGGAGTATGTAGAGATTTTATCTCCATATTATTTCTTGTACTATGCATGTTCATGAGATTCCATGTATTTTCTTTCTACTAAATTTATGCATTAGCAATAAAAAAATAGCAATAATTTTAAGTTGAACAATTTGTAATCAATTTAAATAAAAATGTAGATATAATATCCATAATAAAATATATGATTACATTAATTTTAGAGGGAGAAAATTCTTAAAAGTTGAATAATTAAAAAAAGAGAGAATATGTAGATGTTTGAAAAATCTCATCTTTTTAAATGATATCATCTCTTTGATTCATTAGAAAAGAATATAATTTAGATT
>VDFB02006007.1:0-29924 GCA_007258455.2 Sequoia sempervirens | reverse complement strand
ATAGTGTCGAGGAAGTTGTTCCAATGAAGACTCTGACCGGGTCGTTGGGAAGAAATCTAAATGATCATTAATCTAGAAAGAGTGGAATGCTAAATTCTCTCCAAGTCATGTTGAACAATTATGCCTTCATGAGAAATATATTCCTTGATTTTTGGATGTATTTATGTCCACATCTTTCTCTGATAAAGTTAGGTAGTTAGTTATTTTTTAAATATAAATAAATGTTCCTCCTACGTGAGTGAACAATAGAAAGTGTGTGTGTAAGAGTTAGTATTATAATAAGAGCAGTTTTTTGTTAGTTCTGCTTACAAGCGGAATAATCCATGTATGTAATTCCCAAACTATAAATAAAAGATGATGAAGTTTTGAGCTCAATACTTGCATAAGCTAGTTGATGCTTGCTAAGGGGTCCCACTTAGTAATTATCTGTAGTTAGTTGTTTATTTCCTGTTAATTAGAAGTTAGATTTCATTTTTAAAAGTTTCAATGCAAACTCAGTCTTATATTGTTCCTGCAGCATCGAGAATCCATCCTTGTGTTTGTTCCTACAACGTAAGACTAGTTCATAGTTTGTCCCGTAGTAACAGTTGACATGATTTCTGCTTTGATTAAGTTATACTTAAGTTAAGAATACTTTACATTATATTCTTTCAGCATAGGTAGAATTCCTTTCAAGCATTTATTTCTGGTAAATCGTGACTGAACTTGGTTCTTAGTGCACATACAGTGCTGCTCCATTTCAAGTATACGTTCCCTAGTTTGACAAAGTAAATGAACAACCATAATAAGATGTTAGTCGCTTATTGGAATGTTCAATTCCTAGGTTAGTATTTTCCATGACTTTATATCCTTTTGTGGGTCCAACCATGGCTTCCCTAAAGGAGTGTATTTACATTTTTCATCTTGTTGAGATTGATCTAGTTGTGATTCATCTTGGAGATGTGGTGATTGATCTTGTTGAGGTTGTTGATTTTGATATCCAACTTCTTGATGTTTAGGATGTTGTTATTGATATGGTTGTGGACACAAGTCCTTGTTTTGATGACATGGTTTAAGTAATGGGGGAGCGTGTCAATTTTGGGGTGGAAATTCCTCTTGGTACAATGAATCAACTATTTAGGTAAGTGAAGCAATTTGATGTCGCAAAATTTGATCTTGATTTCGATTTTGAAACCCTTGATATAGTTGATTTGGTTGTTGGTCAAACATATTTGGAGTATACACTTGTGGTATTTGTATGGGATCATCAAAAAATTGTCATGTGGGATGATCTTTATATTTTTCATCATAGGTTGGCATTGGACATTGTTTTGGTTGGGAAACACATTGCTTTGATTTAGGTTACCTTGATTTTGCATGGTGTTACCTTGATTTGGATCAATACATTGAGTTGTCAATATATTGTTTGGATTTTGAACAACATTGGTCTCATTCACAAACGCATCTATCCCATAGTTTACCAACTATGGATTTTATATGTTCATGTTTGGTAAGTTTGTATTTGGTATATTCACATTTGGCATGTATTGATTTGATGGGATAATGTTGTTTTGTTGAAGAATCATGTATTGATCGTTTGGTTGATAGATTTGTAGGTTTTGACTTTGATTTAAATATACCATAGAGAAAGGTTTTCCAAAATTTATATTGGGCATATACCCACATTTTTTGTAGCATTGAGGTTCGTAGGATATAATGATCCCATGTGTGAATTGTATAAATGCGACTTTTGATAATCAATTAGTATTGTAAGGCTTTGATGGTTTGGTTGATTTAGATCACTCATGATCTAGGAATTGAGTTTATATTCCATGTTTTTCTTATGTTTTGACTTGTTGCAAAGGTGAACCTCTAAGGTGTTGTGGACCAATGATGTGAGTGGGTGATGAAAAGGGAGAGTGATATGGGGAATTAACTTTCTAAAATTTTGGAAAACACTTTTAGACTTAAAGATTTTGATGTTTTGATGTCTAGGGAAAAAGGTGTTAATGAACTTGTAAATCTTTAAGGTAGACTTGTGACCTTCAAAATAAACTAGTTCAAAAATGTGATGTCTAATTTAACTAAGTGTATGGAAAATGATCCATTTCACACACAACATAGCTAAGTTAGGGGATTGGCTTGATAAATGTCTAAGTCCAAAGTGTGGGTGTGTCCAAAAAGTTTCTAAAGTTGTTTGGTGAAGTTAATGTAAAATGTGTGAAGATGGATGGAATGTTTTGACCCAAAGTTTTTTTAACCTAAAAGGGACCTTTGTTTTTCAAGACCAAGAAGGTGAAAAACATGCTATACCACTAAAGTGATAAAACCTTAAGAACTCAATGACTTTGGACTAAAAAAAAAACCTAAGGACTTAATGATTTTGACAAAGTAAAGCTCAATGATTTTGGAAATAGAACCCAATGATTTTGACAATAGGACCCAATGGTTTGCAATAGAATTTCAACTCAACGTTTTGCAATATTTTCTTTGTCTCAATTTTCTTGTTTTGGGGAGTCAATGTTTGAACATACATCATTGTGGGGTGTTCATTTGATTTAATATTTTCTTAAATGAGATTGTTTCATTACCACATCAAGAAATTCTTAGTTAATGTTCAAACTAAAATGTCTATGCCTAGCAACCCTCATTTCGCAAAGTCCATTATGTGAAAATTATGAAGCTAAGAACATAGTTCCTTATGTTAACCTTTGGAAAGTATGGATTTAGATATAAGCCAAAATACTTAGAAGCCTCTAAGGACAAAGTCCTATGGTACAAGCAGTAATATCAAGACTTTTCAAAAAGGTATCTATGCTTAAACCAAGGGTTTTGAGGTTTGATGAATCATGTTGATGTGTGTTTGAAATGTTTTGGAACCAAGCAAAGTATTAAACTGACTCACAAGCAATATAACATCCCTAGCTCACTTGTGTACATTTTTCTTAGTGGGCCTACCTCATTCCCTTTGTAATAGAAGAGATGATTTTACATGCAATTAAGGAAAGAGTGTAGAGGTATGTTAAGAATGAAGTCTTAACCTCTGCACTTTAACCGAAATCATACATGGTAAGTACCTTCTTGGAATCTAAGTTACAATGCACCACTTTGAAAAACTAGTTAGATGGACAAAGTTGGCCACTATTTAAACAAGGTTCTTAATGACTACAATCTGAGAACACCGAAACCAATACTCACCTACTGACCACTTAAGGCTCTTTAACCATTCCTATTCCACTTAAGGCATAGGATTAGGTGTAGTCTATTGTTGGCACAATTTGATGCTAATTTCTCACAATTTCACATCCTTTATATAAAGATTTTTGATAAACATGCTTGCAATAACTTGAGTATAAGTTTCCCTTTGCGGGGTGTGTCTCACAGCAAGCCCTCTCTTAAGGGCGACACAAAGCATGAAAGTATACTTGAGTATTTCTCTTCACCCAAGATCGCATGAAGCACAAGGGGAGAGGATATGTACTACAAGTGCACACAACCAACAAAGCACACTTGAGTGTTTCTCTTCACCCAAGATTGCACGAAGCGTAAGGGGAGTGGATACACACTACACTTGTGTGTCACAAAAAAAAAGAACTCATTCATTTTAACCTTGTAAAACACAATAAGTTCATTTTAAGCACAAATGGAAGTGTTTGATTGTCTTGTTCAATTTTAGCCGATATAGAAAAATGAGGATGTGTGGGTCCAATTTTAACCAACTTTGAAAGTGAATTTTAGGCCCAATTGAAAGCTAGTGGTTCTAAGATTGTAAGTTTTAAAACCCAATGGAAGTTTAGTAGTCCTAAAACATAAAAAAAAATTAGCATATGAGGGGTTATAGCATCCCCTAAGTGTCAAAACACTTTTACAATAACTAGAACTAAGAAAAATAAAAAATAAAATTTTTAATATTTTTTCTAGGTTCTAGTAAATCACATTTTCAAAGGCCTTTGGAGCGGAATTTGGGGTTGAAACTTGCGTTGTTCCCTAAAAATTAGCTATTGAAGGCACATTTTTTTAAGGACTAACTTAGTACTCTTGGAGACCTTTCCAATGGTGCAAACATATTCAAATTCTGAGCATTGAGTAGAAAGTTATGACCCCAACAAGTTGGGGTAAATAATTTCCTAGTTTTTTTCCCAAATTTGCAAAACTAGTTAGCCTAGAAAACAAACCCAGATGTCAATGAAATGTTAGAGAGCATATGAAATCAAAAAATTAAAGCACATGTCAAAATTAGTTCTTTGTTTTGTTTACCAGTAAAAAGTGTCACTGAAATCAATTGTGTTATTGAATTTAATCAAATGTGTCACCACATAAGAAGTGTGTTACTATATTGAAAAATCAAATGTGTTGCTTTGTAGTAAAGCAATGACATCAATTGTGTCGCTATATCAAATGTGTCGCTATAATGAAATTCATGATGTGAATAAAAATCACTTTAGTGTCGCTAGTTTAAATATGCGGTGACGAAATTAAATCACACATCGTTGAATTAATCATGCATAGCTAAAATTAAACAAAAGAGTGTTGTTGTATAGCGACACATTTCAAATGTGTCAATGAATTCATCAATAGCGTCATTGCATTTGCAAACACAAGAAAAAGAATCTAAAGAAAAATTCATCAAATTTGATTAGTATAACCCTCCTAGTGCCAAAATATGACCATAATCATAGTGCAAACTAAATATGCTAGATCCAAATGAATTTAAAGCATGTTTAATCCCCTAAGCAATGATCCCAATAAGATATTTGAAATTTCAAAGACTAAGAACCCATTAAACTAACATGAAGAACACAAAAACATAATGAAAACCTACTTTAAGACCTTGAATCTTATCCTATTGGGGAGTGGTATTGCGTTGATTTGGAATGACGACCCTTTCCAAATCCCTTGGATAATATGAGCTTGTTCCAATTGATTTTATTGAAGAAAATTGATGAAATTGATGAGATATGTATGAAACATGATATAATACTAGTTGATCACGATGAAGATGAGTTCTAAATGCTATGATGATTGATAAAACAGATGCAGTCTATATTAAATACAATCAAAATTCAAAGATATAAACCATAGATTCAAATTTTGCTAAAATGGATGCAAGCTAAGTTACCATGGAAGCTATTAATGGATGCTTAAGCTAACTATGTGTAAAAATTATTCTAATATGCTATCAAATATGAAATATGGATGCAAGTGAATATGAATTCAATAGCATAAATTTGCTATCAAAAGATGGATCTATTTCTCTCCAAATAGTGATGTATTTATAGGAAAACAAATGAAAAATCAAGGGCCCAGATCGATTTGATCAATTAATGGTCAATAATGAATGAAGGGTGAGCACATGGATCAAAACTTCTCATCAATGGATGAGAATCAAAGATCACATGGATCAAAGAAAGATCAAAGGTTGAGAATTATTTCAACAAACACACTTTGTAACAACTTAGAAAGTTTGTTACAAAGTTTATTTGAAAAGAATCATTGCCTTTCTAGAGCCAAATAGGAATATTCACTATGCAAGTGGATGGAAGGGAAATAAACAATTTAGTTAATTAAAACTAAATTTAAATGTGTAAGATGGAGAATAATGTGGTATTCATTAAATAATTGATTTAATGAAAAAGGGGGATGCAAATATGATATTTAATTAAATAGTTTAGGGTTATTTAATTAAATAAGAGGACTTAGGAGTTAAATTAAATAATTTGAATTATTTAATTAAATAGGGTGAAATGTTAGTGTAAGAGGAGGTGAATTAACACAATTAAGTCAATTAGATTAATAGATGAAAATGAAACATTTAATTAAATAATTAGGTTTATTTAATCAAACAGGTGAAAAGAAAATGAAATTTAGGAGGAAATGATGTTAGTGATAAAATTAAAGTGTGTATATCATTTAGGACATTTTTAAGTGTACATATATAATATGCAGAAGATTTGGACGCAAAAACAATTTTCAAATCAGTTACAAATTTGTTCCAAAATTTACCCCATCGCCCCTAAATGGCACTCCACAATATTGGCATAAATCAATTTTATAACTAAAAGTTTCCCATAAGCCAAACCACCTCGTAATCTCGCAATATCAAGATTTACCCAAGGAAACAAAGCATCCGTGGATGAATAGAAAAACACCTAATGTCAAGCCAAGATGACAAATGAAAACAACCAAGAATTCATTCAAGAAACCATTGCAAGATAATCGGCTTAATAAACAAGACTATTTAAAAAATAATATAATATACAAGACTATTGAAAAACTATTGATATAATTATATATTTAAGTTGCATAAATAATTTATTAAAGTTGTAGATATTTATTAAAGAGGGGGGCCTTGGATTATGTTCTGTTGTTTTGAATGGGCAAGCTCTTGCAACCAAGTTATATTGGCGTTGGTGTATTAGTCAGCATTAGCTTTGGGCCTATATTCTTACCCACAAGTATCTTAAGGATGTTAACACTTTTGATGTCCCTCGGTTCCCTTTAGAAGGAAAGGGGTCTATGATTTGGAAAACTCTGAAATTGGGGCTTCGTTGGTTAAGAAGTCGTTTTTTGGATCTGTCATACAAGTTCTTAAGCTCTCTTTTGGAGGGATTCTTGGGATGGTCATCCTCCTATTCTTTCTGCTTACCCTCACCTCTAGCCTCTTTATGAACATTTTACTACTATAGGTTGGAATACGATTGAGCATTATAAGTCTATTTGGAATCTTGGGTTGACTGCTAGCCTTAGATGGAAGCATTCTTTAGATTGGCTATCAGGAGGATCAGAGGAGGATAGGCAAGAGTTGGCTCAAATTATTGCATTGCATGAATGCAATACCTTTGAGGGGTAGGATGTCTTGGCTCGAAGTAACAATGATTTATCTGGTAAGTACTCTATTTTAGTGAGTTATGGAGAGTTGGTTAGGCAAATGTATGGGGGCACTGAGGTTCCTTGGTGGAAGCATGTGTGGAACAAATTTTCTTGGCCCAAGTGCATTTTTTTGTGGTTGGTGGTCCATAACTAGTATCTTACTTGTGACAATTTGTGCAAGTGAGGGTTCCAGGGTCCCTTGATATGTGTTTTGTGTTGTAATAGTGAGGAGAGTGTCTCTCATCTCTTCTTCCAATGTTCCTTCTCTAGGGAGATATGACACTCATGGTGGGGTGTGTGGAACCAGGCTTGTTGACACGTCTCTTTATTGGCCGAGTTTTTTGCTCGGTGGAGGAAGACCCCTATTAAGAATTGTTTTCTTCAAATTGCTTGGACTTTTAGACTGACCTTTATCATCTAGCATATTTGGCTAGAGAGGAATCACAAAATTTTTCAAGATGTGAAGATGGTTGTCCAACATTTGTGGTGGAAAATTCTTCATTCTTTGGGAGAAACTATTTTGGCTAAGTGTGACTTGTCTGAGGGTGTGGATTTAAGAGATGTTGCTTGTTGCACTCGTCTCAACCTTCCTCTTTAGAGTGGTGTTGCGCAAGGTATTGGCCTCGTCATCCTCTTTAGAAGATAAATAGGGCGGGGCATTGGTGTCATCCTCCTCAAGGTGTGTTGAAAATCAACATAGATGATTCTTCTCAAGGAAATCTTGGTCATGTTGGTGTGTTGGGCGGAATAGTTTTGAGACTGTTGAGTTTATCTTTTCTGTTTATAAGGGTCTGCATACTAACCATGTGATGGAGGCTCTTACCATTTTATATGTTGTGGAGCACAGCTGCGCTCTTGGGTGGAGACAAATCATTTGTGAATTTGATTCTTAGGTGGTGGTGACTTTGTTGAAGAGGCAACAGTTAGAGGATGTCAGTTGGCATTTGGCTGTAATTATAAAATAGATTCTTCATCTATCTGCTTCTATTACTTTTTGTCACATTCCTAGGGAATAGAATGGGGTTGCAGATTGTTAGGCCAAATGGGCTTCCGATCATTTGTACAATTGGAACATTATGGAAAGGGGTCAATTACTCCTGGATTTGTTTCAAAAGTTGGACCACTTAGCGGAGATTGACATGGGTGTGTAATGCCCTTGATTTGTGTTGGTTTGAATAAATTTTTACCCCTCTTTTAGTTTAATTTTATTTATATTTTATAATTTTTTAAATTGTATTTAAAAATTATTGTATAGTTTGAATTTTTTGATATATTCTAAATAATATTAACTATTAAATAATTAATAATTTAATATTAAATAATTCTATTGAAACTAACAATTAATATTTATTCTACATAGGGGGATCCCCTATTGGTGTAACGGTGAGATGGTTGCCTGTTTATGGTGCAAGCAATGTTCAAATACTTGCCTAGCCTACTAGCAGTGTTTACACTGCTACTAGTCCCACATTGTGCTCGGAGATTATTGTGGTGGTTGATCTTGGAGGACATACAAGTGATCTTGGTGGACATGGTGATTGAGCATGCTTGTTCTTGTAGGTGTGTGCTGCTCATGGATCTAGTTTCCTGATGGTGTGTGTTGCTTGTGGACTTTTGTCGGACCCACATGGTTCTTTCATGCCTGGCGGTTCTGTATCAGACCCTCGTGAGTCTTTCATGCCTGGAGGATCTATGCGGTTGGTCTTGAAGGGATAAGGTTAAGATGGCTCAAAGGGCTCAAAGGTGTAAGGGTGTTGTTCGTTGTATTGATTTACCAAGCAATATATATATATTCTGCATAGAAAATCAATTAACATGATCAAATATAAAAAATATATATATTAATTTATTTTGAAATATATTATATAAACATTAATTTATTTTTTAAGAATTTTTAAATAAATGAAGGGTGATGATTCTAAAAAGTCTCGAGTTTTTATGTACAGATAGGAATGCCATTACAGAAACATCTCTCCACGTAATAATCACTGCCCCTCAATTAAAAGAACAATTTTGAAGATCCACTCAGCATGGAATCGTCACCATGCATCCCTAGGAACTCTAGAACAAAACAACGGCCCGAAATACCTAATGAGCGAATGACATCTACAATATTTCGCTTTGACACCAAGGTACTTTTAATGTTTTTTTAATCTCACTGCTGCAGCGGTAAATAAAAAGGCATAACCGTCTTTTACCTCTTTTTTGGATAGAGAGAGTCACTTTTAAATTAAATAAAAACGTAGGCCCATCCATTGCAATTACGTCAAAAGATAAGTTGTGGTTATGAGCAACAACTAATCAACTTTCAGCTAAGGTTAATTAATTTGCCATCTAGGAGGATGATGCTGTAGAAGGAAATTTTGAGAGGATGGTAGCAAATTGCAAATAAACGTTAACATCATGAAACTTGAGTATGCTGATTCCACAAACCATTTTATGGACTCCCTGGCCTAGGTAGGGGTTCTTAGGCCTTTTAAATGGTTTGTTCATTAAAAGATGGCTTCTTTTGCCCATGAAATGCCAGTGTATATCATTTTAATCCATTGATAGTCCACTCTTGTCACTTGTGCTCTATTTTTTAACGATCTTTGAAACTGTGTCCCTGCATCCCCATTCCTAAATCTTGAAGAAACATCACATTACAACCCATCAGCTAATTGAATTTTCCCATGGAACTTAATAAACATCTCAAGAGATAATTTTATTTCCCCAATACCATGTTTTAGATCAAATAAACATCATATGAAAAATCTGCACTAATACATGTTTGTAGGTTATCAATAGTGGATTTGCTCACTATTTGGTGAGTACAAAGTACAAACCCATCCAAAATCTTCAGAACTTGCTGAAACGACAAAGTTTCATTCTCTAATTTGATGATCACACAATATTGGACTTCATGGCCTAATGCAATCATTTAAGTGTAGAACCCTCTTAGGACTGTCACTAGCTATCAACATACAAATAAGAAAAAAGTTGTGAGAGGTTTGAAACTTTGATCACTTGTACCCAATGTGTGTAATTGATTCTCCGATGCATACCTTCAATACTATTACATATGAATATTGGTTTAATGTTTTTCTACATACCCTTTTAATAATGACTAGTGTGAAATCTTTTCCATACCTAAGAGCATATCTATAATAATAGTATATTTTGAGATTGAATGTCATATTTAAAAAATTAAGATACACAATACAAGCATATATATGACTTTCTAAGAACGGATCATCAAAGTTTATGATTCACAATGCACATTTCTACTATAGAAGATTATTGACAATTTTTATTTTAACATTGCAAATTTAAACATTCCTTTTCAAAAAAAAAGAATGTATACGTAAGATTACATTTATAATATAGAAATAAAGGTCAACAGAGAGAGATTTAAAACCTCTTTCAATAAAACATATGCATGTACTTGCACTATTGTACTATAGAAATAGTGGCCTAAAGAGAAATACATTTAATACATATAAACTCATATCTAAGAGATGAAAAAACAACTAGGGGAGTATGTAATGATAAATGACTCAATATGCTCATGAGCTCACATTAATACATTAGTCAACTTGTAGTGAAGGTGGAATCCAAACATATCCAGGGGTCTGTACATATCCCACTCGAGCGGCAAGCTCATCAGCCTCTTTAGGTCCTCGACTATTTCGCTCGTAAGTGCATGATTTTATTTTTCCATCATCGATGTCATTCAACAATGGGGTAAATATCTCCCATGCCACCTGAAATATTAAGATATAAATAATCATCAGATCTTGTTATACAAAAATAAATATTACTTTATATGAACTATTCCATCATACCCTATTTGTCAATTTGTAAAGATGCCTTATCATATTAGGTATTCCAAAAAGAACACACAACTTTATGTTAAGGTCTTGATCAAACTTAACACAACTCTAAACTAATGTGTTCCAAAGAAAAACTTCTCTTAACTCTAAAGCAAAATTTCAGTATAGGAAAATCAAATATAGTGGATAATGATAAAGTACAGGTATCTTGTATCCTTTTATGGTTCAATATCATATAGATATTGATATAATCTTGGGACGAGGCCATCAATTTCTTCAATGCAGCTTAGAGCAATTTTTCTTTTAAATGAATTTGTTGGAAAATTATTGTATAGTTGATAGGAAGGCAAAAACTTACCAAAAATGGCAGATCAAGTAATACATGATCTTATACATGAGAGTGAAATTGAAAAAATATCGAAGAAATCTTAAACATAAGAGAAGCGATTATGAAAAACCATATCTCACAGCCATCCAGACGGGAGGAAAACGATTCTAAATAATTTAATAAAGACCAAGTGGAAACCATGACAAAAATTCCATAGGTCAATCCCAAATCTATTGACTTGACTTACACAATAATATATTGGAAATCTTGTTGAGTATCCAGTCAATTGCTTCATATGTATATTCCACAGATATGTAGGTAGGTGTAAATTGATTAAATTAATAAGATGAAGAACATGCAGGCCTGTTGTGACCTTTTCACACATCGCCCCATTGCCAATGGGGACCCCCAGTTGCCTGCTAGTTTTTGGGGTTTTGTCTCCTTGCAACGGTTGCGTGAGATCACTTTGCTAAGAGTTTCAAGTCAGTTTGCCGAGAGTTACCTGAGCCAAGTCAGTAATTAATGCTTGAATCGGTGCGTAGACGTCATGGAAGCGCTCAGAAGGCCTAGGAAACGAAGATCGCCTGTGAATTCGGCCAATTCTGAGACTTCCTACTTTTTAGGAAATTTTGCTTTTTCGATTTTTCATTTTTGGCATTTTTGGACCAAACAACGTTCCCTATTTTTTAGGGTTTGCTTTTTCTATTTTTAGAAAGTTTCTATTTTTGGAAAGTTTCTATATTTAGAAAGGTCCCGAGTTCTGAAAACGCACTCAGAAGTTCAAAAAACTCGATAGAACTCTCAGAAAATCAAATAGAACATTCGAAAAATTATTGAAAAATCTGGAAAAACAATTCAAAAAGCATGAAAAATCAGACCAAAAACATTCAAATTCTGGAAAATCAGTTCGAAATTAATCAGATCTGAAGGTCAAAACCAGTCAAATCTGAGGTTGAAATCATCAAAAATCAGCTCAAAAAAGATGTTCTTGGAAAATCTGGTTAAGTCTGGAAAATTCGCCATTTCCAAGAAGGAGAATGTCAAGGGAGAGAGGTATGAATGTCAAGAAGCTGGTGAAGTCCGCCTAGCACTAAGGAAGCATATCCTAGATACACCTAAAGTCCGCCATGCTCATCCTAGGATCCTTTGAAGTCCGCCATGCATCAAAGGAGGAAGTGCCAAAAAGTCTTGAAGTCCGCCCTCAACATCCTAACCCCCTCTAAAGTCCACCATCCACTCAAGAGGCATGTCCAAAAGGTTTGGAAAGTCCGCCTAGGCATGTAGAAGAGGAAAAATCAAAATTTTTACTAAGTGTTTGATGCCTAGAGGAGGAAATTTCGAAATTTTGCTAAGTGTGAAAGTCTAGAAGGGTGGAGAATCCTTTCCAAAGGGATAAAATGTTGAGACAAATGCTAAGAAGCTTCAAAGTCTGCCCTAGAAAAGAGGGACATCCAAAATGCTTGTCCAAAAGACTTGTGAAGTCCGCCATACACTCGGAAGAGGGGCTAGCAAGGTGTCAAAGAAGTCCGCCATATTTGTCCAAGGTGTTAAGGAAGTCCGCCTAAGCACATGAAGGGATAAAATAATGATTTTTTTACTAAGTGTTAGTGCCTAGTCCAAGGAAAATTTTGAATATTTGCCTAAGTATAGAGGCTAGAAGATGAAAAAATGAAGATTTTGGCTAGGAATCATGACATTCTCAAGAGGTCAAGTGCCAAGTTTGAAAGGACATGTGCTAAAGAAGATTGGGATATGGCAAGAAATAAAACGAAGTGTGCCTAACACAGAGGTGGAAAAGAAATTAAATTTGCCTAAGTGTGGGTAGCTGGAGAAAATGTTGAGAAATTGACAACTTTGGCCGAAGAAAAATGCACAAGGCAAGGAGAAAGGAAGGATCGCCTTTGGCCAGAAGGAAGAAGAATTTGTCAAGCGTCAAAGAAATTCGCCCGATGAAGACATCCAAACAAGGATTTTTCCTAGAAAAATTCGACTGAGCAAGAGAAAATTTGACTTTGGCAGAAGAAAATAGGCTCAGTGCAATTAAAATCTCGCCTCGGCAAAGAAAAATAGGGATCTGGCAATAAAATTTTCGACGGAATGGCTTAAATTTTGGTTTGGCTAGATGAAATTAAGGACAAAATTGGAAAATAATCTCTTAGCCAAGAAAAATGAAGAGAAAATCGAAATAGCCATGGGTCCAAAACGAACGGGTTGGAATTAATTAAAATATTTTAAATATTTTAATAATTTTTCTCAACTGCTTGGAAATTTAAAATGCCTTGGACCAAATCAAATTTGCCAGACGAGAATTGGAAGAAAATAAAGTAGCCCGGTGAGGAGATAGAATGCGACAAGAAAAATTGAAATTCACCATGAGTGCAATTAAATATTATCATTTTCTTTAAAAGGTACAATCAAGGAATAAAGCAATAGAAAGAAAAATCGATTTTGAAGATCGATTAGAGATTTGCCTAGATAAACTCGAGGCCAGTTCTTGTCGAGAAAGAATAAAGGAAACTTACTGTTTGAATAAATGAAGGCTCGTCGAAGTCGAAGAAGATGGCCGGTTGCTAAAAGCAGAGGTTCAATCAGCAGCTATAATGAGTTTCAACAACTCATTTTTACCTACCCGACTAAAGAGAGTTGTCCTTTCCATTGCTCAAGGCCAATTGGACAGTCAATACAAAGTCACAGATTTTCCGAGGAAAATTTAAGAAATAGTGTTATCTTTGAAAGAATTTTTAGCGAGGAAAAAGAAAGATTTAGTAAAGAAAGAAATTTTAGAATTCTTCCATGAAGGAAAACAACACAAAATAAATTTTTTAAATCTGATTTACATCAATGGTTCCTTCAGGGTTGGTATTAAATCCAGGTAATTTACTATATCTTTTTATGTCCCTTTCATCTTAGTAGAAATGCGGCCCGAGAAATTTTCAACTTCATCTAAATTACTTCGGCTTGCTTGCTACATAACAATTTAGGCTATTTAACCCGGCTGAAAGTAAATTTTGAATCAAAGGCCGCGGATTTAGTGGCGAAAAAGTCTTTGTATTAAATGGTGTTAATCTTTGGATGCGGGTTGGCAACCACGGCGGGCGAACCATCGAGAGAAGCGAAATGGGGGTTTACAAGGAACCACTCAACGAGACCAAAGATCATTCAAAATGGAGATGTGGACGTTGGACGTGGGCACGTTGGAAAAGTGTATAGAAGCGAAGGGGCTTTTGCCGATAGCCAGCAGGATAGTCGAGAAGCATGGCCATTTGGGGCAACAGTTCCCGGCAATGGATTGTGCAGAATTGATGGTGGAGTGTACTCTCCATTATGACGCTCAGAAGAGACAGATCATCGCACCTGATGGAAGAATCTTGGCACACTTGGGCGAAGTGGCAATCCAGGAAACCTTCGGCATCCCGGAACATTCACGGACGGTCTATAAGACCAAGGAAGAAGCCAAAAGATTATATGACAGCCAACCAAATTTGTGCGCCACAACAGTCAACAAGGCATGGTTAGACAAGCCTAAGCCTTCAATCAAGAAGTTGCCCAAGAGACCTCGCCGGATAGACTTCAAGGAAGATTTTGGGGATATCATACTGATGTTGAACAGAATAGCTGGTAACCCGCAAGGCGCCTTTTTCGAGAGCTGGATGTACTATTTCATGGACGAGATCACTTCTAGTGTCAAAATGTTCAATTGGTCACGGATGATAAGTGACAACCTTCATGAGCAATTGATCAACCTCGAAGAGACTAAGTCTTTTCATATGAGTTCGTATGTTGGCCTCTGTTGGCGGATCATACAGTATAGGGATTGGTTGCAAAGAGGCAAGAGATTGGCAGCGGGGAGGCGAACTCAAGCCTTCACATTTATTATCCAGCTCCAATTGAAGGAGAAGACTCACTTCAGGAGGGTGCATGATGCCTTCCTAATGCATATTACTAGAAAGCTTCAAGGGGGAGTGCATCAGAGGTTAAGCCATGAGGCAAAAAGTCTTATCAGTAAGTACGGATCCTGGTTCATCCAGTTCCCGAAATTCACATACGCCAGGATCCAGGGATTTACTGAAAATCCCTATAAACTGCCCATCTATCCAACAAATCAGATGATATTGCTCGAGGTCCTGAGATAGTTGGAGGAGTATCAGAACATCCAGAGACCAACCAAGAAGGCATCTGTCACATTCCCATTTTTCATTGGGAACATGTTGGAGTATTGTCCATCAACACAGGCAGCTAAGAGTGCAAGGTTGGAGTTCCAGTGGTATCCATTTACAGCCTACAAGTCCAGGGTCAACTTTGACCCACACCATAATATTCGGACAATAGAAGGGAGAAAGTACAAGCACATGATGGAACTGGAAGATTTCTGGGCAAATGCTACCGATGAGTATGAAGTCAGACGGAAAATGTGGTCCAGGATGCCACTAGATTTCATGAGGACAATTGAGTTTTGCCGGGTGCCTGATCAGTTACAAGATGATGGAAACCACGTCCAGCCAGGCTTCGAGGAAAGCCGACCTCTTCCTCCAGTAAAATGGTCAGAACCGGAGCACGCAGACCTGGCCACCCTAATGAGGCCAGTGACTAAATACTCTCAGTGGTGGGTCGATTCTCATGCCCAAGAATTGAGACAGAGAGGAATCACGCTCACATATGATCTATTGAGCGAGTCAGAATCATATTCTTCTAATGCCGGTGCATCCCATCAGGACTTGGTCGGGATCGGAGAGAAAAGGAAGGAAATAGTCCCAAGTGCTGAGCCTACTTCCAAGAGGCATAAGGGAGAACCTTCTCGGTCAGCAACATCCAGGAATATTGACGAGTTGGTGGCTACTATAGACGATTCCTTGGTAGAGATGCTTGAACCTCCTACAGTTCAGGAAGTAAATGATGAACCTATTCAACTGGATGATGAAGAGCCTCCGTCACCTACGGGCACGGAAATCTTAGGTTCAGACAATGAGATAGAAGCTCGGAACAATGACTTCGAGGAGGGAATGATTTCCGCTCTCAGAGGGGTTGTGGATGTTCCAAATGAAGAATAGGTTCAGGTAGAGGATGGGATTGAACAGCCGACCATTCCAGAGTGGCTATTAGAGAGAATGAAGATCCAGGTACCTGCAAAAGCTCAACAAGAGGAGGATGATACTGCCGATTTCTTGGCAAGGTTGGAGCAAGCCGCAATCAAGAAGCCTGCCAAGAAATTCTCCACCATTCAGAGGAATGAGACAGGCAATCGTTCCGTGCACATTGCAGTACCTACGGTGGACAAGCCACAGGACGAGATCACTCCTCAGGAGTATGCTATAACCACTGTTGACCTTGGCCCGACCTCGAAAGGTCAAGAAGTAGAGGAGTTAGATAATTCCGTCTCGACCATCAAAGCGAGACTGGAGAAAGAAGTGGCCAAGAAGGAGTATAAAAAGGAGGTCGAACGTCTTAAGGAATATATCTAGCATTTGACCCAGCCACTTGATCAGGGTAGTGCGATTGTTCCTCCTCTTCTCAATTCATCACAGGAGGTGACCAAGGATGTCGAGTGCAGAATGGTGATGGCCAAGGAAGCTCAAGACTGGATGGCGAATGAAGGCACAGAAGCGGCATTGTTCATGGAGAAGTTGGCACTGGTTTATGGGCAAACCTCATGCTTTCTTTCCAGACTTATGGATATGGCGGAAACATGGGAAGGACTTCCGGATATGCAGGAGAGGCTTATTCCATGCCTCAAGCTATTGAAAAGCACTCCAAGAGAGGAGTTGGTCGACAGGAAGGTGACTGCTGCAGGAGCAGCATATGATTTCAATCATTGGTTTTAATTGATAACTATGCGAGAGATTTGGAAGCAAAAGTGGATGGACTTAGAATCAAAAGAGGCGGTAAAAGGACATACGAGAGAGAAAATTCATAGCAGGTTACGAAATGTTTGATAAAGAGATTATCAGAAAAGGATATCGCAATTTGCGGAGGAGCTAGGCAGAAAGTTCGAGGTTTTCTTCGACTATAAGACCGCTACAAGAAAGGATTTTCGCGAGAGTGTGAGGAGATCTTTGACCATCAGGAATGACTTTGGGAGGCGAGAGCGGGAAATGGAGCTGAAATGCTTACCGGTATCGCGAGAAGAACTTAGGGGCGAGCTCAGAACTACGGATCGGCATGTTATCCGCGATGGAGGGTCATGGGTGTCAGTTAAGCCAACCTAATGCTACTGGAAGGATAAGGGCCTCTCTCCTAGGAATATAGCTTTCGCTCTCTACTGATAGTTTACTGATAGATGACTCTTGTTATTTTGGGAAACCCTAATTAGGGTTTGGTTGTAATAATCTTGGCCGTTAATCTTGTTTTAATCTCGGCCCTTCATTTCATTTTTAAAACTCTATATAAACTGATGCTCTCACTTTCATTGGTGTGGAGACAGAATATGAAATTGTTGCATTGAGACTATTTTGAATAATAAAAGCTCTTGAGCATGATTTTCCTTGAATAACTTCTTATTGTCAAATAGTAAGCAAGGTTGCATATCATCTTCCACGATAGATTAAAGTTAAAGTTAGATTAAGTAGAATTTGTTTTGAAAGTTGGTTAATTGAATGAAAGATTGATCGTATTGATTCGATGGTGAAGTGTAGCTCATACTTTCTTCGAATGGATGATTTGCATTCGATGCGTAAAGTTAGCCTGAGCTCTTAATTGTGGAAACTTAACTTCAGCCTCAATCGAGGTTTGAAAATTATTCTCACAGCCCTTGAAGATTGCACCCATTTTGCGTATGTTGTCTTGCAGGAGGCGAAACAAAGTGGTTTATCCTTTTCTTCTGCCGTCTTTGTGTATCCTCTTGAGTTCTTATGACTTAGACTAGATTCTCCCTAAACCCTATAGCACCATTTTTTGAAGGATTCATTTTAGAAGAGATCACATTGCGTATTTTTATTTGGCCGCACTAGATAAGAGTAGCCAGCGGCTACCCTATTCTCTCTTGATCAAAATTATTCGGCATGCTAAGATTGCAAGAAAGTTCATCACGTTTAGCTCCGAGTTCCTAACGGTCTGCAGTTAAAACCGGTTGGCTTGATGTGATTTGCACAAGTATTTCAAAGGGGACTTGCAAGGTGTTCAGCGGTGAGGAGAAGAGATTAAAATGCTTTGAAAGATTTGTCGCGGCGCGAGTTTCCTATTCTAGTCGAGAGAAGTACTGGGTAGAAATGAGGTAAGGTTAAAGAGATTCGTAATCTACTCCCAAGATTGTAGGATATGGAGCTCAACTTCAGCAAACTTCTAAGCTGGGACTTAGCTTTACTCACATGTGAGACGACTTCCACAGTCAGTTACCGATAACTACCCAAGGGAGATGACTAGGGTATTTCCAAACCACCGCCAACATAAAGATGCCGCTCCACAATAAAGCGCCACCATTATTTCAAAGCATGATTCCCCAGCAAAGTTAATTTTGATATTCCAGTTGACCACACAAGGCGCATTCACCATGAGCAAATACACTAGTGGTATGGATAGACGAAGTTGCTTAGATCAAACTCCACATTCCACAATTACTATCTTCTACTTGCATGAAATGAAATCTATTCTACTTTATGCTACTTGAAGTAGAAGGGATGAAGAAGAAACCTACGCTAACTTCTCACAACAAAGGATAAAGAATTTCACCATCAATGAAAGATCTTGCTTTTATTATAAGAAAGTTTTACTGACGAATTTCACAAGGGTTTAAAGGAAAACCCCTCCAACTACACTGCTCCGATCTACTTCAGGGGTGTCCCTTTATTCTATATGTCCTACTTGTCTAACTCTAAGCTAGGCAGGAGTGCAAATGGGGACTCAGCGTTGTGGCCAAGTCCAACTGACTGGCTCAAATTACAATCTGGGGCTGGATGGCCCGGTCGTGCCACCTCAGCCCTAGAAGCAAGATTTTCCTAAAACCGCCACAGGAGAGTGGGGTAATAAATGTGTAGCAGTAATGGCCACCGCCCTTCTAAGAGAGATTTAAATCCTGAGGCAGCATTCACACTGTTCTTGATTTTCTCGCTCAGCAGATTCTGTTGATCGCTTGGAGGAGGGTAAAAGAGTTTATAAGATTGACTCCTCAAATAAAATTTGATAGAATCTGGAGTTCAACTGCTCTTGATTTTCTTCTTGACTTTGTTCTTCAACCTTGCTTGAACTTCCGCTCCTTTCTCCATCTTGAATCTTGAAAATGTTTCTTCAACACTTAGCCATTTTCTTGCAACTTTCTCTTCCTTCATGTGAAACTTATAACTTTATCTTCCTCTGAAGGTTGTAGTATCATCGTGCTTCATCACTTCAAGTCATCGGGCTCTGGCTTCAACATTTCTCCTGCAAAACAAGCAAGGAGAAGAGAATTAGAACATTTCATAATGTAAACTTAACTTACTTACCTGATTTTCACGTTCATCGCCCCCACTAGCAAACTTTTGCCATCTTCATAATTCCTCATGCCTTAGCCAAATTTCATCATCCTTAGGACAATATCAACTTCAACTGCCTCTTGAAGAAATTCATTTCACCCGCTGGAGCTTCGACAACTTTGATTTTACTCATCTCTGGCTCAAGAAAACTATCTTCATGAAGGATTTAAGCAAATTCACCTAGGCAGTTTCTTTCAAATTCATCATCTGGAGAATTTCACCTTGAAAATCCATTGTCTTCATATTTGCCTTAGAAAATTTTCAAGTTTCCCTTAGGAAATTCATCAACCTGGTGCCTATCAAAATATTCACCCTGAAGGCCTCGACAAAGTGTAGAAGATTTTAAAATCCCTTCCTCATCAACAATCCTTAATACCCAGAAGAAAATTTCTCTCAGAACGCCCCAAATTCATGGGTATGCAACGAACGGGTTCATTTAATTTTTTAATTTTGAACCTTAGAAAAATAATTTCTCATTAAATTTATTTCATTTCATCATCTGTGAACATTTCTTTTCGCTCTGACTTGAAAATATTTTCATCGATCTCATGAAGATGGAGCATTCTGACTCATCCCTGCCAATTTCATCCATGCCTCAGTGAATTATATTATCACCTCAAACCTAGGCGCATTTGATAGGAGGTATTTTAAATTTCAAAATTTTCCAGCATCTTGAAACATGCCACATACAATTTCTAGGCGCCCACAGAGGAGTCTATTTCAAATTTCCCATACTTAGAAATATTTCCAAGGTCAAAATGTTCAAGGCATTTAACTTCAAACTCCTACGCCTAGATTCCCTACTCACCTTGGGCGCCAACAAGGGGTCAAGCTTCAAGTGTTAACACTTAAAATATTCTCAAAGGGACCCACTTTATGCTTTGGACGCCTTGTATTTAGTATGCACTCTTGTCTTTAATTGGGCGTATTTTGTCCTTTTCCTCCTTTGCATGCAATTGCTTTGACTTTGTCTTCATGCATCTTAGGCGCATATGAGAGGGTGAGCATCCAATCTAGAACACTTAGAATATTTTGAACACCTTCCTTGGGGTATGGGCGCATTTCACAGGTAGTACTTCCACTTCCAAAATTTTGAAGTCCTCTTTCCTTATTTAAGTTCTTGGGCGCATTTGGGCTTGTGAGCTTCAAATTTGTTTTCCTTAGAAACTTTTCCATCATTCTCTCAAGGTAGGGCGCATTTTGGACCCCTGGCTTCCATTTTCAAAACTTGGAACAATTTCAAGTCTCCTCTTCTCTTTCCAGGCGCATATGGAGGGTGGAGCTTCCAATTTTGACCCTTAGAAAATTTTATGCATCTCTTCTCAAGTAGGGCGCATTTAATAGGGTCAACTTCCATTTTCGACACTTAAACTTTTTTCTTACCTTGAACACCCAGGGGCGCATTTCAGAGGTGACACTTCTAGTTTCATGAGGGGCGCATTTAGGGGGTTGCACTTTTAGTTTCCAACACTTAGACTTTTCTTCAGCTCTCCACAGGTTAAGGCGCATATCCCACATCAAGCTTTCAATTTTGACCCTTAGCAACCTTTAAGTTGACCCTGGGCGCATATAACATGGCCTACCTCCAGTTCAATCACTTAGGCGCATATGAGAGGGTCTCCATCTAGTTTCAACGCTTGGAGAGTTTGCACATCACCTTGGGCGCATTCTACATGGTCAACTTTCAATTTTCTCTCTCAAGACTTTAGGCGCATTTGCAAGGGTCCCCATCTAGTTTCATGAGGGGGCGCATTTGGACCCATACACGTCCATTTTGTCTTAGGCGCATTTTCTTCAACACTTTCCCTATGGGCGCATTTTAAAGTGTGAGCCTCCAATTTTGGATACTTAGAAGATTTTTGAAACCTCTTCAAGCCTGGGCGCATTTCCCATGACCTACTTCCATTTTGGGTGCCTTAGAAAGTTTTTGATGCTTCTTCTTCTTCAAGGCGCATATGGGGGCTTGAGCTTCCAATTTCGTTTGCCTTAGTCAACATTCCTGCCTTTTCAACTCCTCCTCCCTCCCAAGGCGCATTTAGGGGTCTAGACTTTCAATTTCAAGCACTTAGTAAAATTTTCATGACCACCTCCTCTTAAGGGCGCATTTCAGAGGTGACACTTCTAGTTTCATGAGGGGCGCATTTAGGGGGTGAACTTCCATTCTTCAAACACTTCAAGATTTTGATCTGTCTTTGGCCTTTTAAAGCAAGCTTTTGATGTTGGACTTGAAAATTTATCAATTTCAATGAATTTTATGCCATTTGTCAAATTTAGAGTGACTTGATCGTGCTTGCCCTAATTTGCTATTTTTAGAAAGTTTGTCAATTTTTTGCACTTCAAGCTAATTTCAAGCTTCAAAAGGCTGGATTTTGCTTTGTTCGGATCTCGAGATGTGGTTGAGCTGTTGGGCCCTGATATCTGCATGCCCCTGCTATTTTTAACTGGCAATGCCATAAGCCTTCAGCTTCAAATTTTGCATGCCGATTGCCTAAAGGGTATTGATCATGACTGGGTGCTGCTTTGCTTGACTTGACCTGTTCTGCCCTTATTTTAGGAAACCCTAATTGTCCTGCTAAAAATAGCAATTATCTGATTCTTCATTTTCTGTAGCTCTGTTTGCCTTGAAATTTGCGCCACAGATTACTTATCACATGCTTGACTTGTGCCTGCTGAGATCTAGTGCCAACCTGCCAATTAT
Source organism: Sequoia sempervirens (assembly GCA_007258455.2). Classification (NCBI taxonomy): domain Eukaryota; kingdom Viridiplantae; phylum Streptophyta; class Pinopsida; order Cupressales; family Cupressaceae; genus Sequoia; species Sequoia sempervirens. The sequence goes on along the minus strand of VDFB02006007.1, from coordinate 7,796 downwards.
AGCTGCTTCTAAAGTGACTTACTATTTATAGTAAGTGCTCGTTTCTGAGGCTTCCTTTGCTCTGTTTGCTTTGAAATTTGGATAGTGTGCTCTTCGTTGGTGAACTTGCCCGTTTGTGCTGATGCCGAGATCAACTTTCTATTTATAGCCCGTATCTGGAACATTTTACTAAAAATAGCAGGTTCTCCGATTGCCTTCAAATTCTGCCAGCAAATCCTCGAAAGGATGTTGATCATGATGGATACCTCAGTTTTGAACATTTTGACGTTGGACTCCTCATTTTGGCCAGGCTTCGAAACCTAATTTTGTTGTATGTTGCTCAGATAAGACTCCGTTTGACCGGATTTCAATTGAAAATTACTTCTGGTCGGTTCGGTTTTGAGTGCAGTTCTTTGCCCAAGTAGTTACTGCTAAAATAAGCGGTAGGAAAAGTGACCGGCAAACTTCGGATGATCATGTCTATCTTGCGAAAAATCTCGGAAAACCAGGAAAAACCCGAGGAAAAATCTCGACATGCAAACTAAAATAGTAAGTTCTGAAAAGTGGTTAGTTCCATTTGCGTATTACAACATCGTGACTCTTGGAAAACCGAGAGAAAATGCCGACTATGCGAAATGCATACGAGCCTAATATCGGCCTCGAGAAATTTGAAGTGCTGAAAGTTATCATCTGCTTTGCATGTCATATTCTTTGTGAAAGGTCTCGAAAAGCCGGAAGGAATCTCCCGGGACATCGTTGAAAAACTTCTAGCGTTTAAGTCCTGAAAATTGCCTCCGTGAGCGCTAAAATATAAGTTGTTCATTTAGTTTAAATTTAACACAATGAGTAGCGATGTGCTCGGGCGGTGTGATTGCCGGAATCTCAAAATCTTTGAAGAGTTACTGTGGTACCTTACTAAAAATAGTAAGTACTCAGAATCTGACGAAATTTCAGTGGAAACCGGGTGGTCTTCATACTAACAACAATGTTAGTCTCAAATCTCAATTTATTCACCTCGTTTGACTTCAAATTGGCTGGAAAATTCAAAACCCTAATTTTCAGACTTGGCCAAAATTCACATTTTAAGCTCAAAGACGGGCTCAATCCCGAAAAGACAGACAGTAGAAAAGAGAGACAAACCAAAACGACCGAAAAGCACAGCCAAAATTAGGGGGTCCCCATTTGCAATGGGGCGATGTGTGAAAAAGGTCACAACAAGTCCTAATTGAGAGCCTTTAATGATAAATTCCCTAAGTCCTGAACTTGTGAAGATTTTCTTACGTAAGTCCCCTTGTTTATTACCAGCATATCACAACGGCCATTGAGCTTATCCACACGTCGAGACCCGACTAAAGAAACCTTGGAATCACCATATGATCTTCTCGCAATCTTAGCATACGCGGTGGTTTTTCAAGAGAGGATAGAGTGTCTTTGGACATTTTATTCTGAAGTGTTCGGTGGATGATAAAACATACACCAACAAGGCCTAATCGAATACATTATTCAATATGTATAGAAATATAAAGAACTATGGTATCTTAGTGGTTTAAGGGCATATGATTCGTTAGTAGGATAGAGACGAGATTTTTTGTTGTACAAATATAATATATGGGAGCATAGATATATTTGTGGGGGTGGATGGTAGTAGTTGGTTTTATTGGGTGGAGTTGCCTATAGTTTTTGAAATTTATAACTATTAATTTTAGTACGTCAAAATCTAAATTACCAAGAAAATCAACTCCATGTTGCCCAATGATAGTGCTCAACATGAAAACGTGCATATTAAATGGTTGCAGTTTTTGTTATCATACCAAACATTCAAAAATGAAGGTATGGGTCCTTATTCCAATTTATTACTATACAAAACTTTTCAAACTAACGAAAACTATCCATTCGGGTACGTAAACATTCACTTCCGAATGTAGGAATCTATATAGAGTCCACTGTTATTAACTTATTAGACCATAGTCAATCAGCGATGGCAGACGGACTGGGAGAGGAACAGCATTATTTTGGAAATATGATATGAAGGTATTTAGAGATGGTTGTAATTAACACAAAATTAGTGCGGGTAGACATCTTAACTTTATTAACGTTTCTCTTTGTATAATTACCTATTTGGGCTTTGATAAGAAATTTACCTACCATAAAAAATTGTAAATCCTCAAACAAAAAATAGTAGATTACAATCATTTGAATGTGTTTCTTTAGGTCCTTTAGCTCTTGTCAACCAAAAACCAGACTGTTCCACATTAATTGATATGATATATATAAGAAATGTTTATAGGAAATTTCCCAATTTTTTAGATATGCTTCCAAGAGATGCAAAGATATGCAAAGAAACTTCATTTGAAGTCTCTTGCCATCTGGAGACGTCCCCATATGTGCCTTCAAGACAGATGTATTTCCGATACAGGGGACCTGGTCCAGGGGTCAAGGTATGAGTCTCCAGGTAACTATAACATAAACCAATAACTGCAATGCTTTTTCATCATTAGAAAACTAACTGATCTCTCCAAATGGAAATTAATTAGTCTGCGTGGAGGAAAAATGGATGGTTTAATTGTGAAAAAATCTCACAAGGAGGTGAAGAAGCTCCATAATGGGTTGTAATAGCCATTTAATGCATACCATCTGTGGCTTTAATTGAAAAATGAAAACAGTTGGACACATATGATACAGGCTGATCTAATACCCTTAAATTGATTTATTCAGAAAGTCTATGACACTTGGACATTGTATTAAAAAACAAGGGAATCTCCATCAAGCATATCAACATCATTTGTTTCCATAATGGCACAATAAATGCTCCGTAGAAGTGCAGCCCTAATAAAAGTGACTATCTGGATACCAAACCCTTACATTATGACAGCTAGTGTTTGAAGATAAATAACTTACTTGCGATTATTTGCAACCAAAATGTTACTTAGATCCTTTTTGGAGGGTTTTTTTAATAAGTTAAAATCATCTTTTCAAGGTTTAAATAATGTACTTTCTAATTATTTTAAGAAAAAAAGGAATACTTGATTGGATGGTGTAATTAGCCACTGGAGGAGGCCACTTGTAATCTGCAACTTCTGTTCATGAATTGGAGATACTTGCATTTCTAAAAGGAAGGAGAGGTGTTAAAAATCAAAAAATGACTCTTTAAAGATTTTTGAAATCATTCATGGAAGGATGGGTGGAGCTAAAAGAGGTCAGATATTTGCCAAAAAATAACCATAGAGGGGTAGGCCAAGAAGCCACTTTAAGGAATTTGGAAGCCAACCAACTTGGTTGAAGCTAGATATCATGGCTTACCTCCAAAAGACATTAGACTGATTAGGGTATAGACCGACCAAGTCAATAAACCTAGCATCCGAAATTTGTTGGTCAAGCATCAATGCCAATTAATCTACCTAATAGTCAAGTTGCTACAAACCATAGCAATGGCCATAACAAGTATTCCAGATCAGTATTAGTTGACACCAGAAGTAGACACATGGAACATTAACCCTATAAAAAATCCTAGAATACTAGAGGTCAGAATATGAACTGTTGGCGTTTAAATTCGCACCTCTGGAATGCGTATTTGAAACAGACAGCTATGCACAGATAAACTGCTCTTCAAATTAGGAGGGGAAGCTCCCTCTTGCTGATGGTATTCAAGAAAGTAAACTAAAACTAAGTTGCCTATCTTTTTGATCGGCTTGACACAAGGTTTATAAAACACAAGCGCCCTTGGCTGAGATTTTCTGATTTAAGAACTATCTGACTATACTTGGCAAAACGTTTTTCGCTCAAGTAATAAGCAGAGCAAGAGAAACTAGAAATGAACAAGGTAGATTTTCTGACAAAATACTTCGATAAACCCTTTCTCAACAAACATCTACACACTTCAATGCAAGCTGAAATCGAGATCATAGAAGCATAACACAAATAACGGAAATCTGAGATTTTGGATCAAGGCAAAGGAGGCTCATGATTTTATTATTCAAACTTCTAGAACAAAGCTCACTTCTAACATGCCTAGAACAAGAAATTGCAGCTAAAGAGGCTTGCAATCTTGCTCTTACACAATAGAAACAGCAATCACACTAACTCCTTGTTGGCTAAAGAGGCTCAACAATTTGCTATCACAACACAAGTGAACTGAAACTGAATAACAACTTGCTACAATACAGGCTCGCAATTTGCTAACGCAATAACCGTTAAAGAAACTAATGAGCAAAGGCTCTTATTTATAGACAAGCAGAGGAGTAGGGAACCCTAAAATCTCCTTGCTTTCACAATCTAGGGCTTGCTCAGCAAGCAAGCTTTATTACTAATCTAGAAAGAAGATAACATCTAAAACCCTAGAAAGCAGAAAAAGCGGGAAAAGCCAACTATTACATTTTATCTTCTTTCTCTTCTCAAAGAATGGATAGGGATCATTCCAAGAATAGAAAGAAAGCGAGAAAGAAAGCTTATAGAAGAAAGCTGCTTTAAAGCTCGATCTCATCCGCTAGAAAATTGGAAATTGTGTCCCGGTTCGATGCATCTATGCCAACTAAGGGAATATTCTGATTCTCAGTCTCTTAGCCAGCAGAATCTTTCATACCTGTTGTTTTGAGTTCTTCTTTACAAAACCTCCAGCTGCCCAAAGATGATTCATAATTGATAGCAAGCTGCATGACTTTATGCCTGCGACTCTTCTCTTGATTTCTTGAAGAGTGTTGCTGTCACGCGATACATTTCAGCGCCTCATATCACACCTTCCTTTGTTCTTCAGCTGAGATGATGAAGTTCTGACATAGTGCTGATTTGCTCTTAAACTTGAGGGGAGTGTATTCCATATTGAAAACCTTGAAGAATGACTGTAAACTCGCCTATGTTCAGACAAGTCTTGAGCAACTTTCTATTTTTAGAATGCTGGTTTTTGGCCTCAAACGGACACTTTTTTTTGGAAATTTTTCTGAGATATGGGTTTTGCTCAAAATCTCGTTGCAAGACAACCCAGATCGTCCGTTTTTGAAAATTTTGAATTTTGCCTGAAAAAGCAGCAAACCCTAATTTCAGCAATTTTTTCTGCGAAACTGGCGGTTTGTTCAGAATACAATTAGAAATGGACCAGTTGATTAGATTTGAAAGCCTAATAAGCTGATGAAAACAGCCAACCTAAATTGAAATTTCTTGAAAAAAACTGTGATATGGGTTTTCCTTAGAAGACTGATTGGAAAGGACCCAGATGGTTGAATCTTGAATGCACTGAGGATTTCACTGACATGCAAAATAAAAGCAGCTGCTGCAACTTGATGAAGTTCTTGAAAATTTCCTTCAGAAGATTGAAGAGAAAAGACCCAGATGATTGAAAAAGGGAATACCTTGGTCTTCTTCTTGAAAAGTTTGATCTTCTGGATGAAAAAGCTTGAAAAAGCAAGGGTTTATGTTGCTGGTCTGAAAATTTTGATGAAAAACCAGCAAGCTATGCTCTTGAATCTTGAAAAATTTCTTCAAACTTGCTGCTCCAACTTTCTCCTTTGAAGGCTACTTGCAAAAATAATGAAAATACATTGAAAAGAGGTGTTAAATAGACTTAGGGTTTTGTCTTTGTTTTGCTTTCTTTTGCTTTTATTTCAAAACCCTAAATCTCAGCTCAATGCATTTGGACGCCATCCTTCTCCTTGCAATTTTGAAATTTTTGAAAATCTATGAAAATTTTCTAAGGCATGAAACTTTGGGCGCCTTTCTCCAAGAGGGGCGCTTATTTTCACCAGTGTTAGTCAAAATTTTGACATTTTCAACTTTTCTTCATTTTGACACGCTACTTCGCCTCTGATCTCCGGCTTCTAGATTGATCCGACAGGTGAGCTGAAAGATTCATCGCGGAGCCAGACTGATTCTGAGAAGGATGTTCTGGAGGAGCCTTTGGCTAAAAACATGATCTTGACCTCTGAATTCATGGGAGCCTTTTCCTTCGAGGGGCTCCGAACTTTCACAGTGTTAGCCACTTTTCTGATCTTCAATTTCTTCATTAACTCCTCTTCTACAGAAATCTTGATTCCAGGAGCTATGTGAATCCGATTGACTTGCTGACAGGTTCATTGGATAGCTTGTCTAAAACTGACGAAGTGATCTTAGATGCTTCATTCACGAATTCCATCATCTCAGTGCTCAAAACCTTGGGCGCCCTTTCTCTCCAGGGGCGCCCATTTTCTCAAGAGTTAGAATTTTTTTCACTTTCTTCATCCTGTCTCTTCTATAGATGACCTCGCCTGCCCTGGTGTTCCAGAGCTCAGATTGATTGATGGTTGGGCTTGTCGCGAAGCTGAGAAGATTTTGGAGGGGGTTCTCTAGGAGTTACTTCGCCAAAAAGTTGAATCTAAGGCACCAAAAGCTTGGGCGCCCCTGGGAAGCTGGGGCGCCCAACTTCACCAGAGTTAGCCAATTTTCAGTGTTTTCACCTTTGCTTTTGAATTTCAAAATTTCATTCTCGTTAAACCCTCTATTCCGGCTGCTGCATTTGGTGATTGCCAACTCAGATTGACGTGCTCGTGATCTCGTTGAAAAGCTTGACCTATTCTGGAGAAATCATGTTGTAAGCTGTACTAGCAAATTTATTTGTTTAGACCTCCAAAAGCTTGGGCGCCCTTTCTCTCCAGGGGCGCCCACTTTACTAACACTTAGTCAATTTTTGATAATTTTCAACTTTCCTCGTTCTAACTTCAGTGCAGAACTCCCCTGTTCGTCGCTGAATTCCGGATGAATGAGTAATCTGATAACTACACCGCTGAATTCGTTGCGAAGCTGACATAGAACTGAGCAACATTGACTGGAGGCACAAACCCTAATTCTGACATTTGATACCCTAAAAAGATGGGCGCCCTTCTTCACCTGGGGCGCCCAAGTCTGGCAGTGTTAGAAACTTTTCAACATTTTTCACTTTCTTCCTCATTCTTCGTGACTGCTTGCCAACTTGCCTTCTGCTGAAAACTTTGAACGTTGAATCTGACACCTGGCAGCTGAATGACCTCCATTGATGACCTCGGTGCTCCAGATATGCTTCTGAAAAAGCTGAATAGACCCAGTAGGGCAAAACTGATTATTTTAAGATTCTGACTGCACCAGCCTGATATGGACATATTTTGAGCCAATCAAAATCAGTTCGGACCCTGTCGGACCAACTTTCTATTTTTAGAAAATTTTGCCAGTATCCGTTTCGAAAGAAACCCAGAAAAACCCAGAAAACTTTACTATTTCGAGAAAATTTCTAAAAATAGCAGTTTTCTTAAAATTTAGGGATGAAAAACTGAGATCTGGGTTTTGCAGGTTAAGCTGCTCTTAACATACCCAGATCATCAGAAATTGAAAATTTTGTGTTTTAACCCTTCATGCAAGACATGCACACCCAAAATTTGACCTTTTTGACTGTTTTGACAAGACTTTGACTCATTTCTTCAAAATATCTAAGTGTAACAAAATTTTTAATTTTGGGGTACAACATGAACCACTACACCTTTTATAATGGTTCCACATCATACTCCTCAATGATGCTTATATATATATATAGTAATGCTACAAGGGGGTTTTGCTTCCAATTCTACAAGTAAGCTTGCCATTTTGCATCCTGTCTTCATAGACTTGTACTAGGAAAATATACAGTTTTGGTTTTTTGTGTTTATATGGTTGAATGATATTACTTATTGATCATGGATTATTTTCCTATTAGATAACTCATTCTCAATGCACTCTAATTCATATTCAAAACGTAAAAGTGTCAGCAGTTTCCAAACATAACAAATTGGAATCCCTGTATTTCATTCTGGTGTGCCTTGAAATCTCCTAGGAATCGAAATATT
>VDFB02006006.1:0-12774 GCA_007258455.2 Sequoia sempervirens | reverse complement strand
TTTTGAAAACATTATGGAAGAAGATGAAGAGTGACCTAAAAGCCAATTCAATATTCACCCTCAAATTTATGGACAAAAAAAAGTGGTAAATCAAAGTTTTGGAAATTTGTTGTGTTTCCTTATGGGAAATAAGCCAAAAAATTTGGATATAATTCCCATAAGAAGAGTTTACATACAACTTAGTGAATAGAAGTACATGGAAGACACAATTTGAGATCGTGACTATATTTCAACCTAAAGGGGTATCAAAACTCTAAGACATCAATAATGAAGATAAAATGAATGTAAAGGAAAAATAATTTGCAAGCTACATTGAAACAATACGCCATCAAGTAAGAGAGCACTTGGAGGTAATGAACAAGTAAAAATAACATGCAAATGAAAAGAGGAGACAAATATTTTTTTATGGGGATGAGGTCATGGTATATATCAAGAAGGAAAGGTTTCTAGTGGGTACATACAACAAGCTAAAAAAGAGGAAGTTTGGTTCATGTAATATTTTTAGTAAGTTTGATTCAGGAAACACCTATGAGGTTGAGTTATTGGAAGCACTTAGTATATAACTTATATTCAATATTGCATTCAATACCATGAGTGATAGTTATTGCAGAAGTGTCTTTAGAAGAGCAACTACTTAAAAAATTATAGGAACAAATAAAAAAATTGAATAATAGAATTGGATGCAATACTAGAAATAGGGAGTATAAAGAATACACAGTTAAGTGGAAAGGAAGACCAACAAAAGACTTGTCATATATATTCATTGATTTGTTTTAAGAAAAATCATTATAAAATTGAATTTTTTTTCTATGTCTTGAATGACTTTAATATTTTGAAAGTAATTTCATTTATTTCATGTTATTAATATTAGCACTAATTGCATTTGCCACATTTACAACAATTTTAATAATGCATATAAAAAAATCTTTTGAAATCTTCAATGAAGAAGTAAATGTGCAATGGGGCAGGCTATGATAAATCCTCTTAAAGTTTTGAATGACATTAATCTTTTATTTTTTTTAGATTGCAGGAATCGGAATTAGGTATTTGTCCCCCTATAAACTATAGTGCACCTAGTAAACTTTTTTCACGTGATTGGTCAAGTTGGCGCAACACGCCCTCCAATACCACAAGGATGGTGGGGAGACTAGACCTTGTGACCTCTTGTCTGCAACAAGATGCTTTAGCCAATCGAGCTAGGCCCACTGCCCCAACATTAATCTTTTATATTTTATCAAAATTGATTGAAATTATTTTATGAGCATGCATACCCAATCCAGTTCCATCAAAAAAGACATACAAATAAGAAAATCTCTAAGAAAAATCTTATCTCATCATGTACAAACAACTAAGTGTTAAAGTTTTTGTTTGCTAAATAATAATTGAAGAGACCACAAGTTTCAAATATTAGTATTGTAAAAGTTGCAAGAATTGTAAAGATTGGAGACTATAAAGACTAGAAATTTTGAATATTGGAAAGACTAGACAAAGTGCACAATATTCATTTTCAACAAAGTAAGATTCTAATGTGTTTTTTGTCATTGGATCTATAAGTTCCTTTTGTCTTTTGCTTCTAATTTCTTTATGGTGTGCTTCTTTTCTTAAATTTGTTCCATTTACACAAAATATATAAATATCCATAGTCTCTAGACTAACAAAACTTACACAAATATTTTTAAAAAAGTAAAGCTACTTAATTTATAGATTAGAGATAGTTTAGATATATCATCTCAATATTGATTGCGATTTTTTTCTTAACTCATGGGATTAGCTATTTTTTCAATAGGCTCTTGATGCAAACAAGGTGGATAAACTCACTAAAAAACCCCAAATAACTTGGATCAAGCAATGAAATCAACCCTTGAACACAAAATGCTCAACTTGAATTCTATCCCTTCACAAGAGGCTTCTAGCCCTCAAAACACCACAATTGGGCTTATATTTTAGAGAAGGTCACAAAATACCAACTCAAAATCAATTAAGCATTCGCTCATACCCCAAATACAATGCCCCAACAAATCACACAAGGTTTCTTTGGCTCATCACTGAGTTTCTATAGGCTGCCCTGCTCAAAAGACTACTAGTTTAGCCCCCTTTTCCAAACAAAGTACCCTCAGATCCTTTTTTTTTTACAAAATATCTTTGGATAGAGTTGTATTATGATGCCTAACCATAGATTCCATAAACATTACTCAATTTTGAGGCTTCTAACCTATTGTTCCACCAAACCCTTCATTTACTTTAAAAATACTAGGGTTTTATTTAAAATACACATGCCCGAGCTTATGAAGCATAACTAATGCATCAAACACCATATAAATGCCCTAAAAAAACTCAAAATAACATTACATAGAAACTCCATGCATTATTCAGTCGATACCCTTCACTATCACACCATTTTATAAAGGAAACACTCACAAGTTTAGCCCAGGGTAACACTTGATCTCATTCAACACACCTCTACTGCCTTCCCATTGATGGAAGAATTTAAATTGATTGGTTTTAGACCCATTCCATGAGGCACAGTAAGAACAGTAAGTGGAATGGGTCAGAATGCCATATTAAGGGGCCTTCAACACTAAATTTTGAGAAAACAGAGCAATCTCAGTAAAATGCAGAGAACTTACACAAATTCAAATATTTTTATACTCAAACTCGTTCCAAATGGAAGTTAATACATGCTCCAACACTTCACAATAGATTTCAATTCATAACAGTGCTTGTACGGATCGTACAAATCTGAGAAAGTATGAAATGACAGTAGATTTGCAGAAAACGGTGTTATATATTATTAGAAAATCATCCAACAAAACTTGAACAAACCCCTACGATCCTTTGGAGGAATTTTAAATACATTTCCAACTCAAACTGTCCCCTCATCTGACTCAACTACCATACAAATTCAAATGACTTTTCATGTTCTCTACTATTGCATTTTAACAACTTTTGTTTAGTACTTAACAATATTGGCATTTTGTGCAATCTTCTACTAATTTAGAACCTAAGACTCCAAAATCACCAAAATACATCACAAATGGTCTTTTTTTAGACCTTATTTAATATAGATAAACTAAAAACACCCTACACTACCCCTTGATAATTCCTATCCACCTTCAAGTGATCACATTTTTCCAATAGGGTGTAGGTGCTCCTACACCAGCTCTGCAATTTACCCTACCTATATGTTAAATTTCAAATTGTATACTTTGTATTGCATATGATGAACTCAATAGTATTTTTTTTTCTAAGTTATGTAATTAATTATTTATGCAAAATATCTTGCTCTATGGATATGGATGGCTATTTGATATGGTCTTTATTGATATGTCTATGCAAAATAGTGAACTCCTATTGTTGCTACGTAAAAAGGCATTCAAAGTTGATTTGGGTTGTTTCACAAAATTACTAGGTAATGTAATTGAGGTATGTAGAATATTTAACTCTCTATCCTCATTTAATTTAATTTGTTATGATTTTTGAACTATTTCATCTTTTCAGAACTATTTCATGTTCTCCAAGGAATATTACTAGTTGCCAACCAAGGTGAAAGGGAAAATAATATTATCAAGAGTTCAAATAAGGAACATGTGCAACAAATTGTTCTAAGGGCTAGGTAAGTTGTTAAATCAAGCCTTATTTTATCTCTTTTGTTGTATTATTATGTTCCTTTTTATCTCTTACATTGTTGATACATTTCTAGTTTGAAACGAAGTGATTCTTTATTTATTTATTTGATAATTGCATCTTATACTACTTAAAGGAACATTCAAAATTTTATCTTCTAACAGGGCCAACCACTTATTTTTGCTTTTTCAATTTGAGTGCAACTTAAGTAAAATCTATGATTTCTAAATTTTTTCATATTTTCCAAGGAATAAAAAGGAATATTACTAGCTACAAACCAAGGTGAAAGGGAAAATAATATTATCAATATTTCAAATAAGGAAGAGGTGCAACAAATTGATCAAGGGCCAAGCACTAGGTAAGATTGTTGAATCAAACCCTATTTTATCTATTTTTCTATGGTCTTGTATTACTTTTTAGTGATCCCACAATAGCGTGACCCACTTTTTGGCCAAAACAGGATATTAAAATTGACATTTTAAACCAAATTTCCAACTTGTAGCAACTAAATCATGTTAATAATTTAAAACTTATGTGAACTAGTGATTTTTGAGATTTCATGTGTAGATAATAAATTTATTTATTTTTAAATTATGAAATAATTTATGTTTTTTTAAGTAACTTTTAATAACTTGGTTTTTATAGTTAACAATATTTTTTTTAAAATTACATTTTCATAAAGCATAACTTTATTTGTAGAAAAAATAAAATTATAAATTTTTAAACATAGATTCATAAAATGAATATCTAGTGCATGGTTATTTTTCATAATTTTTGTATAACTTTTTGAAGTGAGATTAATTATGATTTATACACAGGTTATATCTGTAACACATAACCCTTTTTGTATGCATTTGAATTAAATTCTTCTTTTTTTTGTTGAAATAAGAAAATCAATACCTAGTGCATGAATATTAAAAAAAAATGTATTTTATTATTTTTCCATGTATGTGGAATAGGGACCTTGACAATTTTTGAAAAATCCATAATCACTAAAAATAGAAACTTATAAATAATAATAATATATATTCCAAATTATACTCATTGGAGAGCTTGTTTTGAGTGCGATCATCCTACAAATTATCTTGTCATACTCATTCTATTTTTTTGTCCAAACCAAGGTTTGAAATACAAAAATTCTGAGGAAAATTTGAGGCCTAAGGTGGAAGGTCACTTTTAGGACCTTCATTCAAACAACCTCAGAGTTAAGGTACCTTTGTTAATAATTAATTCAAGGACATTTCAATGAAGGTATGTTATTTCCATGAATTTATAAAAAACCTTTGAACAAAGGTAATTTCCATAAATGAAAAAAAGGGACCTTCATTCAAAGGTCTCTTTTTATTCTTTGAATGGAAATTTCCTTCATTCAAAGGCTTCTTTACATTTTCAACCTTCAAACAAAGGTGTGTTTGACTCACCTTCAAATAAAGTTACCTTCATTTGAATAAATACCTCTGAATGAAGGTGTTTTCTACTTTTCACCTCAATTTGAATTGCAAAATATAATGTCTCAAGTTTGGGACTCACTATTGTGAGTTTACCCTTTTATCTTCTACATTGTTGATAGCCTTCTAGTGAAAAAAGTTATTATTTCTTTATTTAGTTGATAAATGCATCTTATACTAGTTTATTCATCTTTTAATAGGGCCAACCACTTTTTTTGTTTCTAAATTGAGTGCAACTTAAATAAAAGTATATAGTATATAAAAAACATCAAATTTGTATAGGATTATATATTAAACTAATGCTAGTTTGAATTTATATTTCAATCATGAGCTTATTACTATAAACATTTAGAGTGAGTTTTGGATAGTGAATTGATATTGCTTGCTCAAGATAGGGTCAATGAGAACACTTGTGAATGAGTAATTGTAACAACATTTGAAGCCTGATTGAAAACCTTTTCTTAAATTTTATATTTATTTTGAGTTGATTTTGGTAAAAAAAGGCCTTTCAAATTCTCATAATTTGTAAGATATGTAGATAAAGTAGTACAAAATATCACAATATTTTTACTTTCATACTAAAGAATTCATTTGAAAGTTTGGTCATTGACATTTCATTCAAAATTCAAACTACTCTCAATACTAATAATCATGTGAATAAGGAAAAAGTTCTTTGATACCTGCCTTTAGAACTATCACTCAGAAAAATCTATTTACAAATAGCCATTTTCCAACAAACTCCATCTTGGCATTCAAATTTGTCTTGGCGCCAATTATATTCAAACAAGGAAGTAGGATGAGTTAAGACTACATAAATATTAAATAGTAAAAAAAGAGTATACATAGTAAATGGTAAAGAACTTATAAAGAATTTGAGAAAATTGAACTATTCATGGTGCAACTATGGTAAAGATCTTATAAAGAATTTGAGAAAATTGAACTATTTATGGTGCAACTAGGGCTGACCATTATAAACCAAAATGTGAATTCCTACCAGTAGTGAATCACTAAATTTAGTGGTTATTACCGTTTTGAAGAGCGTAGCTGTTATCACTGTTAGGAAAAGCATTATTACCGTTTTGAAGAGTGAGAATTGCCAGCTGTTATCACCGTTAGGAAAAGCTTTATTAGAGAAGCCGGTCTCGAAACCCTACGACACTCTGTAACGCTTTATTAGAAAAGCTTTATTACCTCCGTCTGCTCGCAGGAAAGTGCGACCCTTTCATTTCTTAACTAAGGAGTTTTCCGAAACGAAGGAGTTGCAGTAGGGAAACGGTCTTTGTGGGTGAGTATCTAAAAAGAAAATGAAATCTTATGTAGAGGTTCCAACAAAGGGTCCAAATAATGGTGGTGTTGCTGTTGTTTTTAACAAGATCCGCCTCTTCTTGTCTCAACAATGCAGATATACAATCATGGGGCCTACGCAATCTAGGATTTGTGAGCTCCTCTGCATTTGTACAAAACATTTTTTAGCTATGTTTTTGGTTCTCCTTTGCTCTCGGACATTTCCATGGCCCTTTTATCACGAGATAGGCGGTTTATCATCTGAGTTTTAACCGGGCTGATGCCCACGCAGGCACCCTGCAAAGGAGCTCCCCCAAATGATCCACACAAACTAACCCTATCCGGAGGAAGAATATCCGAATTGTGGAAGGAAACTGGAAGAGGCGGAGGAAGGCCTGTAGAATGGTATTACTAGTTTCAATGGAAGAAAAACTGGGCCCATTTGTTTAGTCCATTTTGTGATCCCCATTAACTCACTTCATCCACCTCCTATCTTCGCTTCTATATGGCTATATTGAATGGTTCCGGCTTTACGTTCGACATTTTGAGGTATGCCTGCTCTACATATTGGTATGCCCTGTCTGCATTTTTTAATTTTTCTTTTCCCTTTTTCCTTGTCAAGGGTGGGATTGACAGTCGACGCAGATGAGCTCTGGCTCACTCTTCCCAACTCTTTACGCTAGTATGTGCATTGGTTTTGAAATGAGGAGTTTGTTTTTGGTTTGATCAACTTAAAGAGAATCTTGCAGGCATTTTAAGCTGGCTACGAATTCCAAATTTCCAGTTGATTCTTGTTTCTCTCGGTTTTAATGGATTGCTTTCATTCTAATGAATGGAAAGGTTGCCTTGTTTCTCTTCAGAATGACTCTGCTTTTGGGGAAAACATCTTTACTTTTGGCACTCGATTCAGAATTGAGAGTGGGATATATTTTTTTTCTTTTACATATGCCCTGTACTGTGGATTGACATTAACAGTGTGGTCTCTAATTCTTGCAACTGAGTGGAAATGTGACCTCGACGAATTTGTGCCTCAACGAACATCAGCTTACATTGGAGAAATGACCGTACGAGAAATGTTGGGACTTCTCTGGGCATGAGATTTGGTATGTGTTCCGATTAAACTATGAAACAGTAAGTTGTCATAAATTAATGTGGTGTTTCGAATCTTCATTATCTGCTGGTCTGATAGCAGCCAAATTGTAACATACTAGAATGAGTTAGGGATGTATTGTAAATTTTCCAAGGAATAGAAAGAGTGAAATCATACAGACATGCTGGTCGAACTATCTAGAAGATGTTATTTCTATAACCCAGCAACATATTAATTGCACAATAAATTCACAGAAAGAAATATGATTTATAACAATTAATACAGCTGGGTTAATTAACAACTAATAACAGCGGAAGCAAAAATAACATAAAGCCAAACACAAAAGACAATAACACAGATATACCCAGGAAACCCCAATGTGGGGAAAAACTTGCAAATGTTGGATCTTCTATTCAGCCTAACAGCAAACTTTTCTTTCAAAAATACTATACAAGTTTGCTACAACAATCTTGCATTTATA
Organism: Sequoia sempervirens; assembly: GCA_007258455.2. Taxonomy (NCBI): domain Eukaryota; kingdom Viridiplantae; phylum Streptophyta; class Pinopsida; order Cupressales; family Cupressaceae; genus Sequoia; species Sequoia sempervirens. Next base: position 4,847 of record VDFB02006006.1, on the reverse strand, counting down.
GAGCCTAGCTGTTTACTTAGCGTGCAAGGAAAGAATCTTTCCTTGCTTTTTTTGGCTTTATTTACACATAAAATCACTCTAGGATTTATCTTATCCTCACAAATTTGGAAACACTCTATTAAAGAATAAAAAATCCTGCTATTGCTAAAAATCCAACTCGAATTGATTTAAAGCAAATCTAATCTTGAGTTGCTTTAAAGCAAATCCATATCCCACTTTTTGAGCTACAAAAATCACCGTAAGAGAAGAGCAAGCTGCATTGATGTCTTTATGAAGGTGTGATGATGATTTTCCTTTTAAGAATTTTTGCATGGCTCTAGTTCTTTTCCTTTTTGGACAGTCCTATAGTACCAAGGGCAGAAACCGGGCCTTGTGGGACTAATTACATACCAAGGTATAGGTATATTGCACAATCAAAAGTTGTATTGTATGTCTCTACCATGTAAGGTCAAAAGTCTCATTTGTATCTCTGTATTGGGAATGTGCGTATATATGTGGAGATACCCCACAATGATGATCAAAATGAGAGACGAAGTTTTCGAGGAACAACAAGTGCTTTTAATGCAGGTCTTTGTCTTTGAGATTTTTAGATACATTACATTGAAATGTGAGGTCAAATCAGAAATGAAATTGTAAACTACCAAAATTAAGTGGTATGGGTGGTGGGATGATCATGGCGTGTGAGATGCCTGGTGAGGTCTCTTCTCATGGACCGTGATATCAACTGGTTGGACAAATTTTACAACCTATCAAATTTTGAAATGGCCCATCTTTAATGCTTATTCATTGAGTATGTCACGCTTCTACCTATGGTTCTAATTACAAAAAAATATACTTGAAAAGAGGAGCATGTTGATTAGATTCATAGAAAAACTATAAAACAAAAGTATATACTATATAAAAATCTCGAAAAATCTACAACATAAACACTTTTATAGACATCCTAGATCTATAGAAAATCTAAACAAGAACTATAAAACAAAAGCATATACTATACAAAAATCTCGAAAAATCTACAACATAAACACTTCTATAGACATCCTTGATCTTAAATCTAACTACCCATTATCAGGGAAAAGATGCACTGGTTCATAAATTGTGTATTTTCTATGATGGGTAGTATATTGAGGCCATAAAAATCTAGTGAATTTTTCTTCTTTACATGCAATTTCAAAAGCTTTGTAATTTTATTTAGAATGAATTGTGGAAACCTATTTTGGTTCTATTTTAGTGTGATTATCCCAGGCAAGATTTAAATTGATTTCAACACCGTTACTATGTTGAATCAATGCCATTCAGAAGCCATGATGTGGCTTACAACAATGCCACCACAATGGGCCATCTAAGCTCCTCTCATTGATTTCGCTATATTGATTACAGATCTCAAAAGAATTTGATAGCAGAGGATTCACCCTTGGATGTATCTTAAGCTAGAAGTAAGTGTGTTTCATTAATTGTGTTATGAGTTTCTAAATGCAGTGATGAAACCCTGTTTATATGGGTATATATTGAATGGGTTTGTAGTGTATGTTATGGATTATGAGGCTTTTTGTTCAGCTTCACTCAAAATGAAATGGGTTTCGTTTTGTGTAGGTAGTTTGGAAAGGGCAGAAAGCTAATCGTAGATGGAATAGGATTATGAGCTAATCCATAGAACAGCTATTTTTATTCATTTATTACCATCAACCATGTGGGTTACAAAAGTCTTATTTTCAATTTTACAGTACTTCTAGATCAATTATGACCTATTTAACATCCATCACTATCTTGTAGTGAATTTATGTGTAGGGAAAACATTGAAGACCTTTGAGATCAAGTATGCAGGGAATGTTGAAATTTCTATAGAGTGATGCCTAGAATTTCTCAATTATTATTGCAGTCAATATAAAACAAATTTTAATTTGTAAATTGATATGTAAATATTTGGATTTGTTGTTTAATAAAAAATATTATTTGGGAGGGGTTGAATTGGCCCTCTCCCCAAGGCTACAAGGAATGGTCACTGGCCATGGCTATCCTTTTCAGTCTAGTGTCTTTGTGTTGATTTTTATATTTATTTTTTACTGTAAGAATTTTTTTTAAATTTTTTTTATTTCATCATATTTAACGATTTTGACATTTTTTTTGTAATGTGATTATTTAAGTATTATAATATCCTCTAGCTATAATGTAAATGTGGTAACATTGTAATAATTAGTGTTGTGCTATTAGAAGGTTGCAATTTAAACATGTTTGTTTAGTGTCTTTTAGTTTGAGAATTCATCAAGTGTTCCTGTGTGGTGTGTGTTTGAACATTGATCTACTTATTGTTTATTGTAGTGGTTTGAATTTTGGCATTGACTTATATTTGATTCATTTTAACATTTAATTTGTATGTTTGAGCTTTGGCAATTTGGTAGTCACTTTGTTTACATTTAATGTTTATATGAGGTGTGTGTTTGAGCTTTGTTGTATTTACTTAATGCATGGTTGAACTAGTTTTGTATGTGATTTATTTTAACTTTTTTATTTACTTTGTGTTGAACTTTAATGTTTAATTCATGTGTGGTTGAACTAATTGTGTGGCATGTGTTTATATTTGAAATTTCAAATTCATTTTATGTAAAATGTGTGCTATCTTTCACACCCACTTATGTGTGAAGTGTATGTTTGCTCAAAATATGTGTGAAGTGAACTAATGTTTGCATAAAGTGTCTTTGAGTTCTTTCGCATTCTCTTATGTCAATGTTTAAACTTTAGCATTTGCTTAATATATATTTGAAGTGTGTGTTTGAACAAACTTTGTGTGAAATATGTTTTAACATTGACAACCAATTTGTACGTTTGAGCTTTGGAACTTTGGTAGTCACTTTATTTGTATTTAATGTTTATATAAAGTGTGTGTTTGAGCTTTGTTGTGTTTACTTAATGCATGGTTGAACTAATTTATGTGAGATTTATTTTAACTTTTTCATTTACTGTGTGTGTGTTGAACTAACTATATGGCATGTGTTTATATTTGAAATTTCAAATTCATTTTATGTAAAATGTGTGTTATATTTGACATTCACTTATGTGTGAAGTGAACTAATGTTGCATAAAGTGTCTTTGATTTCTTTCACATTCACTTATGTCAATTTTTAAACTTTAGCATTTGTTTAATATATGTTTGAAGTGTGTGTTTGAACAAACTTTGTGTGAAATATGTTTTAACATTGACAACCACTTTGTTGCATTTGTACTTTGACATGTGTGTTTGTGTTTGAACTTTCAGATTCACCTTGTATGAAGAGTGTACTAACTTTGATACTCACTTTATGGTAAACGTTTTTGTATTTTGACGTGTTTGAACTTAAGTGTTTACTTTGTGTGTAGTTGAAGCAACTCTTTGTGAAACATTTTTAAATTAGGCATGTATTCACTTTTGTGTGTTTTTTCTTTGATATGTTTGAACTAACTTTATGTACCTTTAAACTTTAGCATTTACTTTGCATATGTGTGAAGTGTGTGTTTGAAAAAACTATGTGAAATGAAGATATTGTGTGAAATGTGTTTTAACTTTGACAACCATTTTGTTGTGTTTTTACTTTGGCATGTGTGTATATTTGAACTTTAACATTCACTTTTGTATATTATTTTTTATTATATTACATTTTAACTGTATTTCATCCTATTTAATGATTTGACATTTTAATTCTAATATGATTATTTAATTTATATAATATCTTTTAATTATAATGTAATTTGTAATAATTTGTATTATGTTATTAGAAGGTTGCAATTTAAACATGTTTTTTATTGTTTATTGTAGTGTGGGTTTTAATTTTGGATTGACTTATCTTTGATATGTTTGAACTAACTTAATGTACCTTTAAACTTTAGCATTTACTTTGCATATGTGTGAAGCGTGTGTTTGAAAAAACTGTGTGAAATGAAGATATTGTGTGCAATGTGTTTTAACTTTGACAACCATTTTATTGTGTTTTTTCTTTGGCATGTGTGTATATTTGAACTTTCACATTCACTTTGTGTATATTATTTTCTATTATATTACATTTTAACTTTATTTCATCCTATTTAATGATTTGACATTTTAATTCTAATATGATTATTTAAGTTTTATAATATCTTTTAATTATAATGTAATTCATAATAATTTGTATTACATTATTAGAAAGTTGCAATTTAAACATGTTTGTTATTGTTTATTGTAGTGTGGGTTTGAATTTTGGATTGACTTATCTTTGATTCATTTTGACATTTATGTTGTATGTTTGAACTTTGACACTTTTGTATTCACTTTCTTTGCATTTATTGTTTGTATGAAGTGTGTGTTTGAACATTGATTTGCTTATTGTTTACTAAAGCATGATTTTGAATTTTGGTATTGGTGTATATTTTATCCATATTGATATTTTGATTTTCAACTTTATTTGTTTAGTGTGTTTCAATTTGAGAATTCATTAATTGTTTGTGTGGTGTGATTTACTTCTTGTGAGTTTGAATTTTGGATTGACTTATCTTTGATTCATTTTGACATGTACGTTGTAATATTGACATTTTGATTTTCAACTTTATTTGTTTAGTGTGTTTCAATTTGAGAATTCATTAATTGTTTGTGTGGTGTGATTTACTTATTGTGGGTTTGAATTATGGATTGACTTATCATTGATTCATTTTGACATGTATGTTGTAATATTGACATTTTGATTTTCAACTTCATTTGTTTAGTGTGTTTCAATTTGAGAATTCATTAATTGTTTGTGTGGTGTGATTTACTTATTGTGGGTTCGAATTTTGGATTGACTTATCTTTGATTCATTTTGACATTTACGTTGTATGTTCGAATTTTGACACTTTTGTATTCA
>VDFB02006004.1:0-23990 GCA_007258455.2 Sequoia sempervirens | reverse complement strand
TGCACTAGGTGGTACACCTCAGGGGAGCTAGTCACTCCATGGAGGCTACACTGGTCTAGGTCTAGGCCTAGGAGCATAATGTAGTGACGCGGATGGAGACAAATAGATTTCAACCATTTGGGAGGCCTTACATCTATGGTTATGTAGGTATAGTTGTCTAGCATAAGCTAGGAAAACTAGAGTATTGGCACTGAGTACTAGATGATTTGGATTTAGTTACCTAGCGACCATATGTAGACCATTAGCAGTGGGATGAGGATCATCTAGAGATGCCCTTTGTTATTAGATAGTGGTGCCTTATTTGACAGATGCATTATATCATCGAGAGATTCTTGTTGCAGAGAGCGCTCAGATAATACGATAGAGTGTAGGGGATGCCTCAGGTATTTTCCATGTATGTGCAAAGACAACAAGACATGACTGAGTGGGTACCCACACTATCATATGATGCTACATGCAAGTATTTTGTTCATTCATAGCCTGTGATCTAGGATTACTTTCTGGAAATTATGGAGGGATACATGAGTGAGGAGTACTCACAGTATTTTGTTGAGCATCCATTTTTGAGAATTTTGAGGCTTGATGAGCCTGTGTAAAAACTAGAGGATGATGATGATAGGCCACCCTGATAGACACAAGGTAGAGGCGGTGGAGATGAGGAGGAGGGAGAGGGTGGAGATGATGGTGTTGATGATGATTATGGATGAGATGATTGGGGCAGTAGAGGAGATGGACGAGGTGGTGCCCATATCGGTTTTGATGTTAGAATGCCTCATAAGAGGCGATCTTTAGTAGTAGAATCACAACAACATGTTCAAATATGACTATGTTGAATCTCAATTGTGTTTACAGTTTGTCCTTGATGACAAAATCTCTTTCAGTTTTTTCTCATTGATAATCTGTTTTAGAATGGTTCTCCACGCATATCACAGGCTTTGGTTGTTTCTCTTTCGGGCTTACTCATATCGGTGTGAGAATGGAAAGGTCTCTCTAATCCACTTTGAAATGTCTAAGTTGCCAATCAGCAAGACATTTCAGATGTCATGGCGATTGAATTTATAATAAAGGTTGTTTTTAGCATGACATTCCCATTGTCTTGGCGAATGGCACAAGCAAGGTTATTTCGACAAGACATGTCTTTAGTTTCAGCGATAGAAAAGTGTTCTCTATCAGCAAAGGAAATCATCTTTGGTGTAATGTTTCATCAAACATGCAATGACACACCGACCAACTTCAGAACAAGCTTATCGGCATGTGTTTGGACGTCAGGCTGAGGTCTTAGTGAAGACATATTGTCTCCTCAACTAGTGCATGAGGAAGTCTATCAGTGAAGAGTTGTGGCATCATCATATGGTCTTAGCGAACTCTTCTGGTCTCACCGACAGGCACATTAAAAGGATACACTTCAGCCAGACTTGGAGTATTTGGTTTAGTATCTCAGCGAATTCATATTATCTCACCGACCGTATGCATATGAAGCATTATCGGTGAGAGTTATAGCTTTGATGAAAAGTCATGGAAATCTCATGGTGTCTTACCGACTTGGCACAAAATGTTTCTTTGGTAAAAGCTAGGGTTTTCGGTGAGAGGTCTCAGCGAGTGACCTACGGTCTCGCCAATGAAAACATAAAAGAACTTTGTCGGCATAGGATCTATCATGTCTCAGTGACTCCGAGTAAATGAAGGTTTTTCGGTTTGACATGAAGCTTTCTACGAGAGGTCTCCCCAATAGATTGAAGCTACAATGACAAATATAGGTTGGATGGACTTGTCGGCAAGAAAAACAATATGTTATAGTGATAGTGTGTATCAAATGACTTTCATAGAAACTTAAGTGGTCTATGAGAGGTCACCCTGACTATACTGAGTCTTAGTGAAGATGAATGATGTTTACTTTTTGACTCATCGACTAGAAGAATGTTATATGGCTCTCGACAAAACATTGAAGTCTACAAGAGGTCTCTGACATCGGTGCAGGGTTCAGCGAAGAGTGAATGGAAACAAAGATAAATCTCACGAGAAGTTTCCTATGTCTCAGCCATTGCAAACAAGCCCATCACCTAAACTCACCGGTTACTCATAACGCCTCGAATCGTATAAAGTCAGCCGCTGACACAATAAGTGGTTGAACTCTTCAAAAAAGACATGGTGTGCTCTGCTAGAGGTCTCCATGTTGATGGTTACAAAGGGATTACTCAAGAGGCTATTTCGATAGAACATCATGTAATCATGAGGCCTCTAACATTGTCGGCCATGGCGGTAAAAGCAAATAAAGAAAAGGAAACTGTGACAGTGGAAGGGCGTAAAGTATCTTGTGTCTCAGCGAGTGGTTAATGAAATCTCAAACTTTGTGGCCGTTTATGGAAACTTCAAAATATAGTTGCAAGCTGACATCATTGATTGCATCAAATCTCAGAACCATTACATGGTAGAATATTCATTGAGTTTCTTTTTGAGCTGTTACATTTTTGGGATGATTTGCAGCTCTCTGGATAAATGTTACTATTGATTTTTAATCATCATCGATAGTATATCAGTATTCAGCTTTATATTCAAAAATCAGCAAGAGAATTTGAAGATATGGTGAAAAATGTTTTTGAAGATTTCTTCACAACTCCATTATAATTTTGAAACAAATGTAAATACCTAAATGTTGGAAAAACTCCAGTATATTGATTGTAATTCGAGTATCATTTCTTTAAGTTCCATGGAAATGTATGGACGCAACCCCTATAGAAAGATATGCCAACTTTCAAAAATAGAGAAATCTCCCAGCTCACCATTATTGTTCAAAACATAATTTGAGGGTTGGTACCTTTGAGATGGGTGTCTCAAAATGAGGGGCTAAGTGCCCTTGAGTATACCAAAAATCAGCCTATAAGGCATTGTGAAGTTTTACTTAAAGATTAAGCTGGGGAAGGCATTTAGGAAAGTGGTTTTTATACCCCAAGAGGGTTTTCCACTCAGTAAAATATGGAGTATTCTTGTTCTTCTGAGTTTCTTTGCTTTACTGTGTTGTTGATTATTTCAGTTCACTATTTGGTTATTAATTTTCTCAATTCTATTTATAAATGATTACATTCAACTCATGAATGCATTAATCATAGTATATTGAGAAAATATCTGAGCTATGGTTTTCAATTTTGTGAAAATTGGTCAAATCTGTTAAGACACTGATTCACCCCCCCTCTCAGTGTCATTTTAACTCCAACAATTGGTATCAGAGCGTAGGGTCCTCTGATAGGTTTAATTACCTTAGATTGATCTTAGTCTCGGAGTTTGTCTTTTAATGGCACATACTCAAGACAGTGCCTCTATATGCAGAGCTCCATTATTTGATGGAACTGATTATGTGTTCTGGAAAATTAGAATGGAAGCTTTTCTTGTTTCTTTTGATGTTGATGTTTGGTGCATTGTTTTAGAAGATTATAATGCAACAACCATTATTTCCACTGATGTTGCTAAAAAGAAGAAGTATGAAACAAATTCCAGAGCTAAGCATGCCCTCTTGTGTAGGTTAACTAAAGATGTGTTCTTTAAAGTCATGCATTGCAAATCTTCTCATGGAATCTAGGAAAAACTTGAAACTATATATCAAGGGAATGAGAAAGTCAAATTTTCAAAAATCATTACACTCAAACATCAATTTGAGGAGTTGAAAATGAAGGATGATGAAAAAGTGGTTGAATATTTCCTAATAGTAGATGAAGTTTTCAATTCAATGAAAGGTCTAGGTCAAGAGGTTAATGAATTTGATGTGGTCACAAAGGTTGCTAGAACCTTACCATCCAAATTTGAATCTAAGGTTTTAGCCCTAGAAGAAAAGAAACACTTTGAAAAGCTTACCTTAGATAGCCTACAAGGAATACTTACTGCCTATGAAATGATAACTAGCAAAAACAATTCAATAGGTAAAGAAACTACCTTCAACATTGAAAATAAAGAAAAATTTGAAGTCAGTGAATCAGAGTTGTCTGATTCTAAAGAATCCCATTTTGTTAGAAGATTTAAAAAGGGATCAAGAAAATATAATGGAAAACTTCCCATTAAATGTTTTAACTGTGGCAAAATAGGACACTTTGCTGCAAAGTGTCCCTATGATGATCAAATGTATGACAACAAGACAACTGAAAAATAGCCTATGAAGAAGACCTTCAAACCTAAACGAAACTTCAATTTCAAAAAGAAGAAAAGTCTATTTAGTAAGGATGAATTTGACATTGAATATAAAAATTCATCAGCTGAAGAAGATGAAACTACTCAGCAAAATGATTCTAACACCTTTGATGTTGAAGAAGGTGTAGTAGATCTTGAAAGTGAGCTGAAATGTGCTTTGCAAGAGGTCAGAAAACTCAAAAAACAAGTCCTAGCTCAAGAACACAAATCAGATCAAGAAATGATCTCTTTGAAAACTCAGCTTGAAGAAGCTAAAAGAGTTGAAGACTGTCTTTGAGAGACTGTAAGCTGCAAAGATCAAGAAATTCAAAAACTGGAAAAAGAAGCAGTTTGTCTTAGAAAGGAAATTGAGAAATATGAAAGCACTCTAAAACTGAATGAGATGCTCAACAAGCAAAAGATGTACAAAGATAAAAATGGTGTTGGTTTTGAAAAGGGTGAATTCTCATTTTACCATGCAAAACAAAACCCCTCTTCTGAAGTCAAAGGTTCTAGTTCAAATCACTCAGATTTTGGTAAGAATCATGTTCAGTCTTTAAGAGGTAATAGATCTTCATACAGAGTCAATCCTTTCTTCTATGGTTATTATTTTTTCTGCAACAAATTTGGCCATAAGGTGAGCACTTGTAGGCTTATGAATCCTAGAATACCCAGGTTTGGTCTTTGGAAACACTATGGTTTTGTTAGACAAATTAGATGTTTTAAATGCAATGCTTTGGGACATTCTGTCAAACAGTGTAGAACTGATCTGCAAGCTAAACAACAAAAATTTAAAAAGGTTTGGAAACCTAAGACAGTCAACACCATTGAGCAAACTATGTTGGTTCAAATAGCTTTTCATTCCAAGAAAAAAGGACTTATGGGTCTTGGACAGTGGATGTTCTAGCCATATGACTGGCGACAAGGATAAGTTTGTAAATCTTGAAGATTATGTAGGTGGATATGTTAAGTTTGGTGATAACTCTGGTATTCAAATTAAAGGTAGAGGTTCACTTCTTCTGAATGAAGACACTCCTATCTATAATGTGTACTATGTGGAAGGTCTCAAGCACAATCTTCTAAGTGTTAGTCAAATCTGTGATAGTGGTTATCATGTTCTTTTCACTTCGCAGGGATGTGAGATTAAGAACAAGCTAGGAAAGGCTCGAAGGACGACAAAGAAAAAATGTACAATCTTCCTACCATACACTCAAGGTATGTGTTTTTCTTAATGTCAAATTGAAGAAAGTTGGTTATGGCATAAAAGATTAGGACGATAAACTTTGAAAAATCTAGTTAGGAATAAGTAAGAGAATCAGACGTTAGAGGCCTACCAATACTTAACAAGCCGTAAAATCTATGTGCAAAGAATGTCTAAGTGGTGTAAACAACCAAAATCAGCTTCAAAACAAAAGAACATTCTTCTTCAAAACCTTTCCAACTTGTGCACACTAATTTATGTGGACCAACTAGAACAAGGTGTATTAATGGTGAAAAGTACTTTATGTTGTTTGTGGATGATTATACTAGAATGGTTTGGGTCACATTTCTTAATCACAAATCAAAAGCATTTGAAAGGTTTAAAATATTCCATAAATTGGTTGAGAAGGAATCTAATTTGAAATTAAATGTCTGCAATCTGACAAAGGAGGAGAGTTCACATCTCAAGAGTTTATTGATTACTGTGAACAACACGACATTAAAAGACAGTATGCTACAACAAAAACACCTCAACAAAATGGGGTAGTTGAACATAAAAATAGAACTGGAAAAGAAATGGCTAGAACAATGTTAGATGAAGCTATGTTGCCTGATATGTACTAGAAAGAAGTTGTTCATATAGCCATATACATTTTCAATAGAGTTCAGATTAGAGTAAAATCTAAACACACTCCTTATGAACCGTGGAATGGAAAAATTGCTTCTATCAAATACTTTAAAATTTTTGGAAGTAAGTGTTTTATCAAAAAGGATGATGATAACCTTAGGAGTTTTCACTCAAAGAGTGATGAGGGTATCTTTTTGGGATACTCAACTCATAGCAAAGCTTATAAATGCCTTAACAAAAGGCTTAATAAGATAGTTGAAGTTGTCAATGTAAAATTTGATGAGAGATCACATTTGTATGCTGAATCTTTGTAGGATAATGAGGAAGAAGAACTTGATCTATAAATTACTTCAGAAGGAACTGAGTCAGCAAGCCCTAGAATTGAAATAGTAAGTCCTGAAAAGGATGCATCAAAAGCTCTAACTAAATATCATCCCAAAGATCAGATAATTGGGGATAAAAATGCAGGAGTTCAAACTAGAAGAAAGGCTGTAGAATCTGATGAAAAGGCACAAATAGCTTTCTATCTAGTTACTCGCTTTGAGCCTAAAAACTCGGAACAGCCTGCATCTGGCGTTATTTAATGCTATGGTGGAAGAAATTGATCAAATTGAGAAAAACAAACTTGGAGTTAGTCCCGAAGACCAGATGACAAGAATTTCATTGGAGGCAAATGGATATATAGAAACAAGGTTGATGGAAATGGTAATGTTATTCGCAACAAAGCAAGATTTTTCTGCAAAGGCTATGCTCAACAAGAAGGTATTGATTTCGGTGAAACTTTTGCACCCACAAGCAGACAACTACCAAAAGACTTTTGCCATTCTAGAAGAAAAGACTACCTGCTTACCAAATGATACCAAAACCCGCTTTTTAAATGGCTACTTAGATGAAGAGGTCTATGTAGAATAGCCTAAAGGATTTATTTGCAAAGATAAGCCTGATCATGTTTACAGATTGAAAAATGCCCTTTATGGCTTAAAACAAGCACCTAGAGCTTGGTACTCTAGGTTGGACAGTCATTTTCCTTCAAATGGTTTTGTTAGAGGAGGTGTAGATAGCAATCTATGTTCAAACCATCATGATCTCGATATTCCTGCCGCAACAAAATGGCACAAGCGTGTACTTCTCTAATGGAATTTAAATTTATCGCCACATACAGAGAATTAAATTTCTTCTTGGGTCTTCAAATCTCTCAATGTGAAAATGGAATATTTCTTTATCAAACCAAATATGCTAGAGAGATTCTTAAGAAATTTCAGATGGATGAATTCCATCTGGTTAGCACTCTATTGATTACTGGATGCAAACTTACTAAGGTTGATGATTCCCCTGATACAAATCAAACTGAATATAGATCAATGATTGGTAGTATGTTATATTTAACTGCCTCTAGACCTAACATTATGCAGGCAGTTTGCACTGTTGCACGGTTTCAAGCATCACCTAAAGAATCCCATGTCACTGTTGTTAAAAGGATTTTTAAATATATTTAGGGCACTCTTAATTATGGCCTTTGGTATCATAGAAGCATTGATTTTTCATTGATTGCATATACTAATGCTGACTGGGCTGGTTTTTTGGATGATAGGAAAAGCACCAGTGGTGCTGCATTCTTTCTTGGTGATTGTTTAGTGGCATGGCATAGCAAGAAATAAGAATCTATTTCTCTCTACTGCAGAAGAAGAATACATTGCTGCCACTTCATGTTGTACTCAAGTTCTTTGGATGAGTCAAACTCTATCTGATATGGGTATTGAAATTCCTAAACCTGTTTCTATTCTCTGTGATAACACAAGTGCAATAAGTATCTCCAAAAATATTGTTTTGCACTCTCGCACCAAACATATTGCTATCAAGTTTCACTTTCTTCCATAAAAGGTTTTGGCTAATGAAGTCTGTTTACAGTTTGTTGGCTCTCAAGATTAGGTGGCTAATATTTTTACTAATCCCTTAGCTAAAGAGTTATTTGAAAGGTTGAGACTTCGATTGGGAGTTATCTCTCAATCTTTACTTCTCTGATTTTCCATGCTTTGGCTTAGGGGGAGCATGTTATATGATTTACTTCACTTACAACTCTCCTACATTCTTGGTTGTTGCACTGTTATATTTTGTTTTGCAGTTGTTTCTCATGGTATTCTTATTGGCTTCTTAGTTGTGTTCTTCTATTCTTTTCCTTGAGGCAAAAAGGGGGAGAGTCTTTCGTGTTTTTCCATCAAGGACAAAGGGGGAGTTTGTTGAATCTCAATTGTGTTTACAGTTTGTCCTTGATGACAAAATCTCTTTCAGTTTGTTCTCATTGATAATCTGTTTCAGAATGGTTCTCCATGCATATCACAGGCTTTGGTTGTTTCTTTTTCGAGCTTACTCATATCGGTGTGAGAATGGCAAGGTCTCTCCGATCCACTTTGAATTATCTGAGTTGCCTATCGGCAAGACATTTCAGATGTCATGGTGATTGAATTTATCATACAGGCTATTTTTAGCGTGACATTCCCATTGTCTTGGCGACCAACACAAGCAAGGTTATTTCAGCAAGATGTGTCTTTGGTTTCGGTGATAGAAAAGTGTTCTCTATCAGCAAAGGAAATCATCTTCGATGTAATGTTTCATCAAACATGTAATGTCACACCGACCCACTTCAGAACAAGCTTATTGGCATGTGTTTGGACGTCAGGTTGAGGTCTTAGCGAAGACATATTGTCTCCCCGACTAGTGCATGAGGAAGTCTATCGGTGAAGAGTTGTGGTGTCATTATATGGTCTTAGAAAACTCTTCTGGTCTCACCGATGGGTGCATTAAAAGGATACACTTCAGCCAGACTTGGAGTATTCAGTTTAGTATCTCAGTGAATTCATATTGTCTCACCGACCGTATGCATATGAAGGCTTATCAATGAGAGTTATAGCTTCAATAAAAAGTCATGGTGATCTCATGGTGTCTTACCAACTTGGTACAAAAGGTTTCTTCAGTAAAAGCTAGGGTTTTCAGTGAGAGGTCTTGGCGAGTGACCTCCGGTCTCGCTAATAAAAACATAAAAGAACTTTGTTGGCATAGGATCTATCCTATCTCAGTGACTCTGAGTAAATGAAGGTTTTTCGATTTCACATAAAGATTTCTATGAGAGGTCTCCCTGATAGGTTGAAGCCACAATGACAAATATAGGTTTGATGGACTTGTCAGTAAGAAAAATAATATGTTACAGCGACAGTGTGTATCAAGTGACTTTCAGAGAAACTTAAGTGGTCTATGAGAGGTCACTTCGACTATACTGAGTCTTAGCGAAGACGAATGATATTTACTTTTCTGTGAGAGATACTTTTTGTCTCATTGACCAGAAGAATGTTATATGGCTCTCAGAAAAACATTGAAGTCTACAAGAGGTCTCTCCGATATCGTATGGTCACAGTGATAGTGAATGAAACAAAGATAAATCTTGGTGAGAAGTTTCCTTATGTCTCAACAAACAAGCCCATCAGTGAAACTCAATGTTGTCTGTATAATGTCTCCCCAATTGTATAAAGTCATAGCGACACACAAGTGGTTGAAGTCTTTCAGAAAGACATGGTATGCTCTATAGGAGGTCTCCCCGACATTGATGGTTACAACAACACTTAAGAGGGCTTTCGATAGAACATCATGTGGTCTACGAGAGGTCTTCTCGACATCGCTAGGTCATGGAAAAAGAAAATAAAGAAAAGGAAACTATGATAGTGGAAAGGCGTAAAGTCTCTTGTGTCTCAGCGAGTGGTTAACGAAATCTCAAACTCTGTGGCCATTTATGGAAACTTCAAAATACAGTTGCAGGCTGACATCATTGATTGCATTGAATTTTAGAACCATTACATGGCAGAATATACATTGAGTTTCTTTTTGAGCTGTTGCATTTTTTAGATGATTTGCAACTCTCTCGATAAGTGTTACTATTGATTTTAACAGTCATTTATATCACAAGATTTTAGCTTTATATTGAAAAACATTAGGAAGAGAATCAAGATCCGCAGGAAATCATTTTTCGCTAAGATTTCTTCACAACCAACATACTTGAAATGTAATTAAATAAGTATGTTGAAAATTGTAAGGGTTGTTGATTTTTTTAATTCTGAGAGTATCATTCCTTATCTGTATGGAAATGTATAAATGAACTCTACAGAAAGATATGTGCTTTAACCTAAAATAGAGAAATCCTCCTCGAGTCACTACATATTATACATTCAAAACATAATTTGAGGGGTTGGTAAATTCTTTGAGATGGGTGTCTCAAAATGAGGGGCTGCTCCTTGAGTGGGTGCCTTCAAAATAAGCCTATAAGGCATTGTGAACTTTTCTTAAAATATTGCCGCAGAAGGCATTTGTGTTAGTTTCATACCTGAGGGTTTTCCACTCGGTAAAATCTGGAGTCTTCTTGTTCTTCTAAGTTCCCTTTGCTTTACTTGTTGATTATTTCAGTTCACTGTTTGGTTATTACTTTTCTCAATTATGTTTATAAATGATATATCTAACTGTTACTAATCGTGAGTATATCGAGAAAAATATCCGAGCTATGGTTTTCAATTTTGTGAAAAATTGGTCAGTTCCTATTAAGACATCGACCACCCCCGCAAGGCTTTCATTTCTGAATCTTCTAACGTATCATCTTTGTAGTAGAATTAATCCTAGATCATTTCCCTACATGCCCAGGTTCAAACTTTTTGAGGGAAATTGACACAGGTACAGGGTTAGTTACACGTATAGACCCAGTTGCTAGCACAGGTACAGGCTCAGGGGAAAATACAAACATTGACAACCAAGAGGGATGCTTTCCAAAAGTAGCTAGCATATGTGTAGGGCTAGGGGAAGGTATAGGGAGAGGTTCAGGTTGCTACATTAACTGTGGAGAGGGATGCACTGAGATGATGGGTAGATCAGGAAAATTTTATCACTGAGAGGTTGCAATAGGCTGCGATAGCGGCTAGGACTTCAAATTATTTTAGGCAGATACATCACACCTCTTCAGAGGTCTAGTTTTACAGAGATCAATATTATGAGTTGGTTCCTCCCGAGTGGTAGGTGATCTTTGCACAGTCCCGATCCGGTAGATCACAGTCTCAGACAATTGGTGTGGGTGTCACACAACCATTTCCTAGAGATCAGAGGGATCTAGGTGCAAGTCCTTTAGGCACAACAGGAGGTATAGGTCCAGGGATGCCAGCACCATCTAGGGGGAGTACCACATAGGGCTTTGACACTTGATTTTTGTTCATGATATGTATACACTAATACTTGATGATTTTACCACCATTTTGATGATGTATTTCTTTACATCCAAATGTCCTTGTAGAATTGACATATTTTGAGATATATATGTGCAATGATGATGATGAATAGTCCTATGTGTTATGTGCATTGATTTATAATGGATGCATTTAATTTCTTGTTATGCATGCTATGTGATGTTTCATGATGATGATATTATGTGCCATGGATGGAACATGTGTTATGATCCTATGGTGTTTTATGAAAATGTCTTCATGCTATTATTTTTTTATATTTTTCAAATGCAATTATGTATGATGTTATGGATGGATAATGACGTTAATGCAAAAGTGAATGACCCTAATGATGGATAATTCTATGTGCTCCTATGGATGAATGATATGGATAGTAATCTATGTTTTTATATTTTTTGATGCAAATATATGATTGCATGTATGAAGTGAATGAATGAAAATTTACATATGTTGGTGCCTAAAATGTGTGACTAGATGTATATGGATGGAAATGATATGATCAAATGCATTTTTTAAAAAAAAATCATAATGAAAATATATGATCTAATGACTAAATGAATGTTTAGATCATGTGACATGGCAATGTACTTATTTTTAGATTTTCATGATGCAAATATATGATCTAATGATTAAATGAATCTTTAGATGATGTGATAATGCTATGAATGATGCCCTAATACTCATGCCTCTAAATGATCTTTTTGGTAATGTCAATTGTACTAAATCTGTTAATGATAGGAATAACATTAGCCTTGGAGAAATCTATAAACACCAATACAACATCTATTATGAATGAAACCTATACATGCAATCCTAATGATGCAATGTTGGCATCCCAGTAATTTATTGTTCTTGATATCATCATTGAGCTTTTGAAATGTTGAAAGTGAGTACAAACATCGATGGTATAATTAAATTAAGATCACCCGAGTACTACTTCCATGACATTTGATAGTGCAAGTTAACACAAGCATCTGGGTATAATTAGACCAAGATGCCCTGAGCATTTCTTGCATAAACAAACAAGAGTTAGTCTCTTTCCTATGCGAACCCAAAATTTCATCAGTGATACTTTGTAGAGCACATCCCATGGCGATTCACATAGCAATAATGATCAACTCACAGACAATAGGCAAAGAAAAATCATTCTTGATCATAGCTTTTCTAGTTCTTTGAAATCCTTGAATTGCTCCCGAGAAATCATAACAAGAATCATAATGCAAATAAATTGAACAATTGTGTAAAGTGATAACCATGATTCAAAAGAGCATCATCCTTTTGATTTGATTTTATGTTGTTTTTAGGATTTTTTATTTTCTAATTTTTATGTGTTTTCCAGGATTTTGACCAAGAATCTAACCTAAAGACCTATCCTAGGGGCCTCAGGGGCTGATCAAAGATTAGCCTTTCCTATGTTATACACGCAGAGACCACGTAGTTCAACTAGAAAACTTTGTTTTTGATCTTTTTTTGACTGACTTTTGACCTATTTTATGACTTTTTGACATGATATAGATGTTTGATGTGTTTTCAATGGTGATTGATGTTCAATGTTTGATTGTACTATGATCATTATTTTTTTGTTTCATTTTTCCTCTTGTTGTTTGTCTATTTTTTCAAGCTCAAAGTTCATTTCCCCTAGTGAGTCCAACATTTTGTGCCCAGTGGAAACAAACCAATTTATTTTGGTTATGTACAATGGTCAAGAAGCGAAGGTGAGACACGACTGGCATAGTAGAATATGTACATGAGGCTCGAATGAAGGGTGTGGATAATGACAACGAAGAGACAATGTGGTCAACACATGTTCCAATGGAGGAAGAAGCTAGTCTGTCACAAATAGCGCATGTTGCCAGGTTTTTACTACTTGCTTTTATTGCACTTTCTCAAATTTTATGACTTTTTTGTATTTTCTTTTTTTCTAATTTTTTTTCTCTTTTTCTAATTTTTTTTTTTTCTAATTTTTGTTTTTTTCCTTTTTCTCTTTTTTTTTATGAGTGATTAGATATTCCTGATATTTACTTCAGATTCCATAATGGATCTGAGAGATATTCCTCTAAATCCATAGATGGATACAATGAAAAAAGGCCCCAACCAATTCAATTCAAACTTTCAATTATTTTATCTTTCCTACTAGTTGTGTGGGTTCTCCTTCAACACTAAGTCACCAACCTAAAATTTCATGGGTTTGACCTTATGATTGTAACTTTTGGACATCTGTTGTTGGTAGGCTTTTAGGTGATTCACTGCATGTTGGCACCACTCAGCTAATAGTTTTAGTTCTTGCAACCTTGATACCTGGTAATATTCATCATATATGATACCTTTGAATGAAACCCAAAGTGATGGTAATTCAACCTCAATAGGTACAATGGCCTCATACCCATATACCAAAGCGTACAACATGGCTCCTGTTGGTGTGCGAATATTGGTGCAGTATTCCCACAGAGTGGGGTTTAATTGGATGTGTCAATCACGTCCTATGTCATTGACTATTTTCTTTAATATTTTTAGAATAGTTTTCTTGGAGGCCTCTGCTTGACTGTTTCCCTGAGGATAATAGGGTGTAGAGAAGCGATGTTGAATGCTGAACTTCTCACATAATTCTTGCATGTATTGATTTTTGAATAATCTCCTATTTTCAGTGACAATGGATTGAGGGATACTGTATCGACAAATGATGTAATTGAGGATGAATGATGAAATTTTCTTGTGATATTGATTTTAGGAACAACTTCAATCCACTTTGTGAAGTATTTCATAGCTGTGATGATAAACTTGTGTCCATTTGATGAAGATAGATGAATTTTACCAACAAGATCTAGGCCCCATTGACAGAAGGGCCATGTGGATGCAAAAGGTTGAATTTCTTACACTGGGGCATGAATGAGGTTGTTATGAATTTGACATTTCTGACATTTCTTTACAAACTGAAAAGACTTCCTTTCCATAGTTGGCTAGTAATATCCTAGATGAAGAAGTTTCTTAGCTAAGGTTAAGCCACTTGAATGTGTTTTGTAAACACCCTCATGAACTTCATGTAAATCCATTTCAAACTCATCGCATTCCAGACATCGTAGGAGAGTTTTGTCAAGACCTCATTGATATAGTACATCCACAATAAGGGTATGTTGGGCAGCTCGGTGAATGAAATTGTGTCTTTGGTTTCACGATAGGTTAGGTGGAAGGGTGTTATCTTTTAAGTAGGTATAAATTTAACCATAGATTGAGGCATTGGTATCAAATAAGTGACATATAACATGGGATTCGGTATCATCATAGGTAGGGGAAAATAGTTGTTCCACGAAGAACTCATCATGACTTATTTTTTCTAGAATTTGTAACAAGGAAGCAATAGTAGCCATAGTATCAGCAACTTTATTGTCCACTCTTGAAATCTATTCAAATTTGATATCCACAAAATATTTCTTGAAATCATCCAACATTATTTTGTAGGGCATAAATTTGTCATCCCTTGTTTGATATTCATCATTAATTTGGTTAATCACCAACTAAGAATCTCCATATACTTACAACTCTAGGACCTTCCATTCTACAACTATTTTAATACCAATGATTAATGCTTCATACTCTGCCATGTTGTTGGTACAAGGGAACATCAGTTTGTATGATTTTGGTATGGTATGTCCTTTTGGAGTGACAAATAGGATTTTGGCTCATGATCCATGTTGGGTGTGTGATCTATCAAAGTATAGTGTCCACTGCTTGGAAGCCAAGGTGAGAAAATCAGTATTTGGAAATTCAATGTGTAAAGGGTGATCATTTGGAAGAGGTGCTTCTGCTAACTGGTCAACAATTTCTTGTCCTTTTATTTCCTTCCTATCCACATAGTGGATATCAAATTCACTGAGTATCATGACCCACTTAGCCAATCTCCATGTTAAGTTAGCTTTGTTGGGGAGGTATTTTAGAGCATCTATTTTAGCTATCAACTTGATGGTGCGAGTTAGCATGTAGTTTCGTAGCTATTGGGTAGTGAATACTACTACTATAAAAGCCATTTCAATGGAGGTATAGTTGATCTCATAGCCATTTAGCATCCTACTGATGTAGTAAATTAATCTTTCTTTTCCTGTTGAATCTTCTTGTGTTAGTAAAGCTCCCAATGATGTCTCAATTGTAGTAATATATAACAGTAGTGGCTTTCCTTCTACTAGTGGTACTAGGATAGGTGGATTCATTAGATACTATTTCAAATGGTTGAAGGCTCCCTCACATCTCTCATCCCATCGGAAGGAAACATTCTTGTACAACAGATGAGTGAAAGGATGGGTCTTGTCTACCAATTGTGAAATGAATCTGCAAATTGATTGGAACCTCCCTTGTAGAGATCAGAGTTGACTAATGTTCTTTGGTGGCAGAGTTTCCATAATAGCTTTGAGTTTGTCCAGGTCTACCTCAATCCCTTTTTCTGAAACTATGTACCCCAGGAGTTTAGTTGATGTCACCCCAAACACATATTTCTTGGGAATTAGCCGTACGTTGAATTTTTCCAATATAGTAAAATTTTTATCTAGGATCTCTAGGTGTCCTTCCTTGGTATATGATTTAGAGAATAAAACATCCACATAGTCCTCCATGAAAGTATGCATCATATCATGATATATTGTTGTCATGGCGCATTGGTAGGTAGCTCCTACATTCTTCAATCCAAATGGAATAATGTCCCAATAAAATGTTTTCCATGGGAAAGTAAAGGCTGTCTTATCTTGATCTATGGAGCTATTTTTTATTTGGTTATAATCAGAAAAACCATCCATTAGTGATAACATGCCATGTCCTGCCGTCAAGTCTACTATGATATCTATGTTTGGGAGAGGGAAATCATCTTTAGGACAAGCTTTATTAAGACCCCTAAAATCTATGCAGATACGAATGTTGTTGTCAGGCCTTGCAACTGGTACTATGTTGGAAATCCACTTGGCATAGTCAATGCATTTGATGAATCCTACGTCTAACAACTTTTTCAATTTTTCTTTTACTAATAAGGTGATATGTGGGTGCATTTTCCTCAACTTCTGCTTGACTAGTTTCACTCCTCGTGGTAATGATAAGTGATGCATGATGAGTTCTGGATCAATTCCTGGCATGTACGCATATGACTAAGAAAATTTCTTTTTTTTTCTATGAAAATTTTGAGAAAGCTTGGTTTTTCATGGTCTATCAAAGATGTTGCTAAATGGATAGTCTTCACTATCTCTTCATTGCCAATGTTGACAAACTATGTGGGTTCAATCAAGAATTTTGATCTTTCCTGAAAGTGTTCCGGGAGAGTATCAAATCTTCCATCCTTTGATGCCTTAGAGAGGTTTTCACCATTGGATGCACTCTTTTCTTTTACTTTTTCTAGATTTGACACTGCCATTGAATGGTTTTCAATGTCAGATCTATTTCCTGTATTATTCATTTTGCAACTGGAAGATTTGATACTCCCCTATGTGGAAGCCTTGTTACAATGTTCATTGGTGGAATTTGTTTCATGATTGTTGGAACAAAGGAAGTTGACGATGGCATCGTCATTTGAAAATGTAGGGATTCAAAATGGATTTGTTAAGTCCCAATCTATGAGCTTAGGATGTACTAAGGGTAAGAAATCACTAGGCTAGTTAAGGTCAGAGATGGTAAGAGTTCTAAAAGTGGTTTCTTCTATTTGTCCAATACCAAAATCAAGGTCTATAAGGTAAATCTCCTCCAAATTATCTATTTCACTCTGAGTTGAATCATCTTCACTGCAATCATCAAGATGTTGCAATCCTAATTCAAGTGGTCTAGAACCTAACCCTTGTCCCTCCTCGAGTAGGGGTGCATATTTGTGTACCACATCAATTTCCTTATCATGACAAGACTCTTTTGATAGGGAATCCCATTCATATTCACTAGAATCAATTTCATGCTCCTCACTAGCTTGCAATTGTAAGATTCTTTCGACCACTTTTTCTTTTGTATCTTCTTTATAGCCCAACCCAATCTTGTCTTTTGGATTAATTAAAATGGGTTGAATTGGCTCTATAATTCTTTCTTTCCTTTTTCCTATGGGACCTTTTCCCTCATATCCCATCTTTTCTAAGATTGTGAATCCTTTTCCATATTGGGTTGTTTGTACAGTTGTAGTGGTTGTTTGGGATTCTTCTTCATCCGTATAGAGCTAGTTTAGAATATCTTTGTCTTTTGCATCATCAAACCTAGTGCTTTCTTTTATAAACCAACCATCAAATTTGATAACTAGTGGTGATGTCTATTGTGTTGATGTGGAGGGTTGCCCATATGACTTTGGGGAAGAGAATTGTGAAAGACATAGAGATCATTCAAATAAATATTCACCAACACCTTTGTCCTTGACTTGGAATTTTTCATCAAATTGCTTTGACAAGGAATTCAATTGGGCTTCATGATTTGAGGAGGTGGATGGAGCAACTTCTTCTTTCTTCTTAGACTGTTTAGACATGGAACTAGATTGCCCTTCTTGATTTAAGGTGATGACCAATGGTTTGGATGAGGAACTTGATTGGCTTTGATCTTTGGAAGGGGGGGAATGGAGACTTTTGTGTTATGAGGCACAAAAAAATCTTGAACAAATTTTAGGGTATTGCAATATTGAGGACTATTTGAATTAGCTGAAATGGTGATTTCTTGACCACCACAAGGAAATTTTAAACATTGATAGTAGGTTGATGGAACCGCTTGCATTTCATGGATCCAAGGGCGACCCAATAGTATGTTATAGCTCAAATCCTTGTCTAAGACTTGGAAAATTACATCTTTCTGAATTGTTCCTACTTGAATAGGTAAGACAATCAATCCCTATGAAGATCTTTCCTCATCATCATATGCTTTTATTGTAATCTTTTTCTTTGAATCAATTGCATTCTTAGGTAATCCCAAGGCACAAACAAGCCTTAAAGACATATATTCAGGCCGACTCCTCCATCTATTAGGATTTGTTTGACATGATGTTTATGAATTAGGACTTTGATGTGGAGAGAAACATTGTGGGGATGAGAAATGGATGCGTCATCATTTTCAGAAAAAGGATAGGCAATGTGGTGAAATCAAATGTCCCACCATGGCTTAAAATTTACAAACTTCCAAATTAGTTGGTATTGTTGTGCCCACTAGAGCTTTTTCCAAAATCTCTTTGTGAGTAGGTGAAAGTTTGAGCAATTCCAATATTGATATTTGTGTAGGGATTCTTTGTAATTGATCCACTATGTTATATTGATTGGATGATGTAGTGGGGGTTTTGGATGAAATTCCTTTTAAAAAATATTTGGCATGTGCTCTTGTGGTTGCATTCACTGGTATGCTATCCTATTTCCCATTGATTTTAATGACATTGATTTGGGTATCATTTGTAGTCATATCTGGTTTGATGTCATTGATTTGATTTTTAAGGATAATGATGTCTTGTTCTTGCTCAATTGGAGTGTCATAGATTGGATTATCATTTGTAGTAATGTCTTGATGATCATTGGTTCCAATGGTATTCATTTCGTCTTTTGCTGCTGAAATATGATTTATGACAGTATCATGGACATAGTTTACGTTCTTTCCCTTGCTATTGGTCATAGAGGACTCCCCTTTTTCATAGTTTGGTAAAGGATTCTTAAATTCCTCATGATCTGCATTTTTTTGGGGTTCCTCTATTCATATGATTTTTCTATCTATCAAATCTTGTATTTTGTGTTTCAATTGCATGTAGCTATTAGTTTGATGGCCTTTGCACCGATGAAATTCATAGTAATAGGCATCATTCCATCATGACGATTTTACTTTTTTTTCAAATCCTTGAGTGTCAGGTAGTGTTATGAGGTTATTTGCAAGAAGTTCCCTCAACACAAATTCGTGTGATTGGCCCAAAGGTGTGAATTTTCTATTGGTTGATTGTGTTTGATATGGTGGAGGTTTTGATGTGGTGTTACTTTGACTATGACCATTTTTATTGGTGCCCTGATTGATGTTTTGATCAGTCTTTGTTGTGGTTCCTGATAGATTAAAGACTAGTTTGGCATTATGTGTTTCGGCAGTACCAAAATTTGGGTCTCATTGTTGTGATGATTGGAAGAGATAGCATTGTTTGATCCTTGATTGTGGATTTTTAATATCCCTCTTTTGACTAAGGCCTCTTTGATTTTAACACCGTTTTCTACCATCTTCTCAAAGCTAGGGAGCATTGTAATTGCAATCTATAACTCATTTCACTGTTAAGACTATCAATGAAAATATCCATCTTTTCTCGTTCAGAAATGGGACAAGCATATCGAGCAAATAACCTTCTACACCTTTGTAAGAATACAAGAAAGGCTGCCCCTTTCTTTTGTTTGGTATTTTAAAGATCCTTCATGGATATCTCATGTGCAATGTTATATGAATACTATGTGATGAATTGGTTGACAAGTTCTTGGAAAGATTTTATGCCTACTTGTAATTTTGAAAACCATTCCATACAGTGACCTACTAAGCTACGAGGAAAGAGTATCATCAAATATGTGTCCTCATGAGTGACTTCAAGACTCATTGTTCAAAATTCTCACACATGGTTTATGGGGTCTTTTTTCCCATTGTATTTGTCATATTTTAGAAATTCACAATTTTGGGGAAATGGTATCATGTTGAACCTTCTATCAAAGGGATAGGGAAAAATATCTTGTAACATGTATCTTTTCGAAGTCCCTCCTTGCATACCTTGGAGTTGTTTTTGAAGGTTTTTTATCTGATGAGTTATAATAGCCATTTGATCTGTAGGAGGTGTCTCAATCTCATTTTTCTTCAGGATTGCCTACAATTTATTGACATCAAAGTCACTAGGTAATTTGACTCCTTGATTTGCTAACATTAGGAGGTAATTTTCCCCATCTTTTTCAATGATTCTTTCTAGGAATTTATGGAATTTGGGATCTTGATTGACTTGTTCTATTTCCTCCTCTATTATCTCTTTTGTTTCGTTTTGAGAAATCTTGTGAAAGGGATTTTCCTCTTGTTCAGCCATGGTATTTTGAGATTCAGGTTCTTTGTCCTTAAGATTTTATTTTTGGGATCTTGTTAAAATGAGCATACAAGCAATGAAGGTTTGCTAACAATTTGATCATTATTTGAGAGTTCCAAAGAGATACCTAGGTTGAATAGAATAATGAATTCTATTGATATAACCAAGGTGATAAAATTTGATGTAAAGTGTATTGTTATGAGATGAAGGATGATGAACCCTAATGGGGAAACTCAACTTGATGATCAATTTTTTGGGTTTTTGATGATGATTGGGCACTTTTAGATGTGTGATCAAAGTTTAGGTAAAGGATTTCACTTGGAGAAGTCAATTTTAACAAGTTAGACTCTAAGGAACTTAAGGAATGATTCTGAACTTGAGAAAATTTTGCAATTTTGGTTCCAATCGTGAAATGGGGGACAAATTTCCTTTTTAGACGAGATGTTCAAACCTTTGGAAAAGTCTTGGATTTTTGCAATAGTAAAATGAATACAAGATGGGGTTATTCTTTGAAGCTTTTCTATAGAAATTGAAGAGCAATCTATCTCTAAATTTGTAAAGCGTTGAGAGACATTTCTTATGAGATTTTGGACTAAGAGCTATGGATTTTGGTTTCTATATTGTAACCTTTCATGAAATCATTGGATAAGGACCATGTTTAGACTCTTTTTTTTATGAGGAATGGTTTTGAATTGGAAAGGTTTCTAAATTTGGTTTCAAAATGTCAAGTAAAGGTCAATTTTAATTCTCTGGTTATGAATTTTAGTGGAAGCGTCATTATAGTCAGTGAATGCACTAAAAGGAAGATGTGCTATTGAAAAGCTTGGATGTGCCACATAAATGTAGTGATGTGCCACAGAAATGCAAGGATGCACCATAGAAAGGCTGGGATGTGCCACAAAATAGGTTAGATGTGCCACATTTTTAGGCCAATGTGCTACAAGATTATGTTAATGTAAAAAAAAAAAAAAAGTATGTGCTACAAATGGGGCGTATGTGCCATAACAGAAGGTGGATGTGCTATAAAAATTAGTGAATGTGCTATAGAGAATAGTGGATGCGTTGAATAGGGCATGTAACAATTTGTTTCCATTTTGTTTGATTTTTTTGGTTTTTGGTCAAAGAATGGTTTGTTCCAAATGATGTGTTTTGAATCATAGTTTTGTACTTTTCCAGTGTGTGGGGTTTTTTTTTTAAGTTCATTTTGAAAACACTTTGAAAAACACAATCAAGCACAATGTACATTCCCTAAGGCTATGAAAGACTATATTCTCTTGGATTCCATGTGGGTTTTACCCCAACTGCACTTATTTCTAATAGATGAATTCTGAAGCTTGGCCACATGGGCTCCCCCTTATAGTACACTCACTTCTTAGGTCAACCAAGCTTCCAACCTCCATAAAAGTCCCATGACAAGCTGATCATTTCTACTAAAACTTGTGAGAATGTGGATTCCTTTGCAACGATCGTTGCTACATGAAAAGAATAGGTAAAGGTTTTGGCCAATCTACAACAAGGATTTTAGTAAGGAATTTCCATTTGTGGGGGTTGATCCATGCGAAAAGAGACCATTTTTTCCCTTCTCTTCAGAACCAACCTCATGATACTGGCCTTTGTTCTAGTATCCACACTTATATACCAACTATAAATGCATTAGGATTTAGCGTATTACCAGTTGGGTTGTTCCCTTGGGTGAGTAATTTTTTCCCACAAGGCAAGCCCTCTAGGATAAACAAAAGCAAGTGAGTATACCCATAGTTCGATCTATCTTTATTTCGCATGAATAAAGAGAGAACCCATGCTATATACCCTACTCACACTCATAGATAAACAAGAATGGGTCTAGCTTTTTGATCACCGAGTTAAGGGGAGAGCATATGCCTACCATTCACACACAAAAGACAATGAAAATGAATGGGTCTAGCTTTTTGGTCACCTAGTTAAGGGGAGAGTATATGCCTACTATTCAATACACACATCAGACATGGGATTCTTTCCTTGTTAATTAGTCTAGATTCCTAATTTAAGAAAGAAGGAAATACATTAAATATAGCCCCTACATCAAATTTATCAGTAGTTTGTCATAAATTTTCTTGACAAAAGTTCTTGAGTTTTAGCAAAGTCTCTGGCAGCATTTCATGAAATCTGCACAATAGAAAAACACATATTAGTTTTTAGCCTCAGGAGAAATTTATAGAGAAAATTAAAAGTGCCATCACAGTGAGCTGAAGCACTGCAAAAGTAAATGCGCCACAGAAAAAGGAAAATGTGCCATAGAATTAATGTAAAGCACCATAGAATTAATGAAAATTGCCACAGATATAGGTAAAAGTGCTATAGAAACCCTCTGAGGGGGCATAGAATGGCCCAGATGTGCTAGAGAAATCCTTTGTTGCACCAGTACAGTCGGTGGATGTACCAGAGAATCCTTTGGAAGTGCCAGAGAAACCTATGTCCGAGCATGTAAAACACACTTTCTAGAAAATATCAAAGTATTAGGGGCTAGGCCCCATGGTGGGAGCCAATTTATGTGTGTAAGAAAATATGCGAGTTATACTAACAAATAACACACAATTAGATGCAATGTATTACAATAAGGAAATGTAAATTGAAAAAGCATAATTCAATAACATGATTCCTTAAAAATATTCCATCTCCCTCTATTCTTAAATGTCCTAGTAATTGTGATCTCAGATCTTAATTGTGCACTAATCCACTGGGATGTCACCTAAGAAACAAGTAGCCTATTTAACTACAATGCAAAATCTAAGTCTACATCTACATGATCAAAGGATTCAACTAGATAATGCGATTGAATGACATGATGAATGAACTGTTGTATACAAAGTGATATGGAAATGATGTAAAATAGGATTAAACTAAATGAAAATGAAATGGAAATGATTATAAATTCTAGAAAAACTAAGAAACATCTAAAGGAGCTATGATTCTAATATGATTGTAATATATTCTAAATGCTGAATTAAAAATGAAAAGTAAGTTCTCCAAATGCTTGAATGAATTCCTACAGAGTAATGTTATGCAAATGCTCCTTATCAAAAAGTTGTAAATCGGCCTCAATTTATTGATTTCACCAAGGAATCAAGTGAGTTGGTAGCAATGAATGATTAGGATCCAATCTGGAGAATTTGATGGTGAGAAATGAAATGGATGAAGAAAACAAGGAAATTGTTCCCTTTAGTAAAACAATCTTGCCAAGTGTAGAAGGGAATCAATTGGAGGAAGAAGCCATGTGTCTTGAAGTTGGTTAAATTTTTTGAGAGAAAATATTAATTTTAGAAAACAAGAATAATTATTTTCATGTGACACATGGTGAGTTGGAGGATGAGGTGGAAGGAAGTTAGAATAATATGTAGAAATGTGACGAATTGAAATTAAAAAATTTGAATTTAATGAGAGGGAATTAATCAAGATAAAACAAATTAATTAGATTTGTTTATTTCAATTAAATCATGAAGAAGGTTATTTAGAAAAGAAGAATTAAGAAAATATGAACTATGTAAATAAATTTGCAATTTATTTATATAGTAGAGGAATAAAGATTTCATCAATTAAATAATAGATATTTAATTAATATTCTCTAGACCAATTTTGGATGTAAATAGTCTATATCATTAACACATTACATACATCACCACCTACATCACAAATTGTTAGATCCATATCCATAGCATATAAAGTCATAAATCATCCATCACATCCTACATCATAA